>CABFOQ010023260.1:0-10312 GCA_900660455.1 Gephyroberyx darwinii
CTGTGGACAATATTCAAATGCGATGAGCGAAACCCCGCCCCCAGACCATCGCATTTGCATTTGCATATCATCACGCACTTTTAGGGACACAATGAAAATGAAAATGAAATCTGTCAGTCCTCTCATCAAGGCGGGTCTTCAGTTAGGACGTCACTTCCTCGTTCAGTGACTTCTCTGCTGTTCCTGGACCAGCTTTAAGTGCCAACCGGAAGTAGCGGTGTTTGTCTATGGGATCAGTTATCTCTCAATGTTCACAAATAAATACAACACGATTCACAAATGTATTTTAAGATTTATATATAAACGACTCTCTAAATGTAGAAGAGGCGGCTTTGGCATTGTTTCATGAACTGGGTGGATCTGATGGTGGACGTTGCGGTATGTGTTTCCCTGTGGGACCTTTGAGGGAGTAACACAGGGGGCGGAGTCCAGTCGAGTTAGAGTTGTACTGCCTGACATATGTTTGATATCAGTCAAGTGTTTGAAGATACGTCGTTGTTTGTACTTATTACTATAATCAAACGCTTATTGAAACATTTTCATCTTCAAGTTTACATTATCATTTGAATTAAGTCCTTCATGGGCTTCCATAGATCGTTAACTACCTTGCCCAGTCTGTGATGGCTGCTGAAGTCTCTCCCCAGCATGCCTGGCCTGGCTCCTAATACCACAATACCAGTCCAGCAAATGACAAATAATTATTGTACTCTGCATATAATTGCTAAAACTTCAAAAATGCAATTTCTTCTTCCTTAAAATATTAATTTAACTCAGATTCAACCAGTTAAACCAAAATTCCGCCCACCCAAAAATTATTTTGTGATGATATTTTGTAGTTTACCTTTTTATCGGGTGCACTTCCTCAGCCTGCCTTGTCTATTTGTTGAAGTGTAAAGATGGGGAAATTTCCCATTTCTCTGACCCGTAAGCGTTCAGCACTGGTTTCCTCTGGTTTAGAAAATGACAAATTACAGCCACTTAACTTGGTGAATGCCACATATCATCACTTTTGTGTCCTTGCCATGTGATGTAACTAGGCAGTTACGTTCATCCAAGCAGTTTCTCTGATCAGCTTAGAGAGGCAGTCTCACCACTCACTGCCTCGCCCGAAGGAGCTCTTAATTTCATTAGCTAGTGTTACGCAGCCTGGGCCTCAGAGACCTACCTGCACAGAGAGAGGGAGAGAGAGAGAGAGAGAGAGAAATTATTCAGTTGAATTCCTGGATATCTCCCTTCCTTGCCATTTGCCTCATACTCTCCCAATCTTCCTCACTCATTCATTTTCTCTCTCTCTCTCTCTCTCTCTCGCTCTCTCTCTATTACATAGATATGCAAACACCCTCACATACATAATTAGGCCAAACAATCATTGGTGCTGGCACTTCTTGCCAAGTTGGACTTAGAGAAGGCTGCAGTCTAGAACAGCTTTGTGCTCATGGATGTCTGTAAGCCAAGGGTCCCGATGCCAAGACACAGATGCAACACATGGTGAATGGGCTTACACCCTCTCAGACAAAGACAAACAATGAAAAAGTTTTGCATGGGTTTCTTTTAAGCTTGTTGCCTGCCTGCTATGGCAGGCAACAAGCTTAAAAGAAAGAATAATGAAAGTTAAAGTGCAGGGATGGAGAAGATATGTCTTCAGTAAAGTTTGAAAGGAGAAGATCCTCTGGAGAGAAAAGAAACTTGTGCTGGGCGTAAACTGCATTGAAAACATTCTTCTCTGAAAGGGGGCTATCAGCAAAAGCAGTGAGGTGTGTACCAGGTAGCACCTCAGACATGTCCAGAATAGGCCATTTTTAACATCACCATTGCTTGAAAATAGAAGCTGCTCACAGTTTTACACCTCCTTTAGACTCACTAAACTAGACAAGCATCTGAGCAAAGATCAAGATTATAGGGTACCTGAGATAAGAAGCTCTGAAAAGTGTCCCTCTCACTGTCATATTTATACAAGCGTGACTAGATTAGTGTGTTGGGTGTGCTTGTTTTCATGCTACATCATCTCTCTTTGAGGTAAATTCCAGTGAATCCTAATGTGGTTTTCTCAGGTCCATAAAAAGAACAAATGTATTTGAAATTAGGCTCATTTGAGGGTTCGTGGCTCTATTTAATGTAGGGCTTACAGATTTAGTGTTGCTCATGCAGCACTTGTTAATTCTCTGGCCGGCTCCCAAATACCCTTAAGGATATTCTGTTTATGGAGCCATCAATTTGTCCAGTACTTGAACTGAACTCCCCAACACATTTGTCTGGCATATGATTAAAAAGCACCATTGGAGTGTGCTTTCAGTTATTACTCACTTGGAAGCAGCCGTGCTGTGAAAAAACATATTGACATCACTTGTCTCGATAAGTCAGTTACACAATGTTAATTTTGGAAATTGCATAAGCCATTGCATGCACATTGAATTATTCGGCTAGTTGTTTCTGTAATATCGTAAATCTGAATGGGGGCTATTAGTGAAATTTAAAACAGAATTTAGTTCCCCAGTCCGATGGTTTTAATATCCATTCATCCTCAGATCCTCTTTAAAAAATTCCTCGCTGAACATATTGCCAACTTATATTCTGCTCCAGCTCTCCCAAGTGGTCTGAGTTGCATTCACAACACCACCACTGATCCAGATTGTTTAGCAATTGATTATAGAACAGTAAGGGCTGTAACTAGGAGCCCGTGTACAGTGGGTGTTCAGAGGAACATGTAAGTTATTTAGTGCTCTTAAAGTACAGTATCCATTATTTGCTGATTGTTAGATGGCACCTCTTGTGGTGAAGTCTTGAAGAAACATGGAACTGCTTTAATTATGGGCAGTAACATTTCATTGTTTCCAACAACCATTTCAGCCCCGTTTTCTTTTTTCTCCTGACTGTGAAATACAGCATTGCGTCATTCTTTTATATACCCAGCTCACTATTATTTTCTGCTTGTTCCATAATAGTCTTTGTCAGTTGTGTTGGTGTTGAACAGGAACATAAACATCCACATAATGACTTTTGCAGGATGGGAGGTGGAGATCCCTGCAATATTCCAGAAACAGTAGTAGGAAGAAAGTGCTAAGTCAGCCGTGCTGTACTGCAGCAGGCACACTGGTAAAACTCTGGACTCAACCCTGAACTGCAGCCTAGTTAAACAAACTTGTTCCCTCAATTTTTATTTAGTGTACGATAACAAGTCAGAGCCATCAATCGGTCAAAAGGTCTGCATTTAGTCAGAGCTGGATTTAGAGTGGGAAGGGGTTTTAGTTCTGTCCACATTGATTTTTTGTCGTGTATTTCTCCCTCTGCTACTCTGGTTGGTTGTTAGAGGATAATTGAACTCCATTGAATGTAAAAACCACTGCCTTATTTGTTGTACTTAAAGATATTGTGCCTTCTCTGGAAGAAGTAGTTTGCAGAACCTCCATAATGATCACAGATTGAACGGAGCAATGGATAATTTATGTTGTGGTCACTTAATGTAGATTACATTAGATAAAACCTGAACAACAGTGGGGATCATTGCTGCAGCAGAGAATAGGAAATTCATTCAAGAGAGCAAAGAGAAATGTTGAAGAGAATACAAAAAATAATTACAACAAAAGAGCATATTGAGGTATCATATGTCCACGATGTGCAGATGTGCAATGTTCCCTGTTCACATTATCAGATTTACAGATGAAGTTAACATCCAAGGCCTTTGCATTGCATGTTCTTAACTCTCAGGTGAGAAAAGCCAAGCTAGAACATTGGAAGCTTTATAGGTAGTTATAGGCGTTAAATTAGCAAGGCCTGTTGATGGATGACTATAAAGATTCAAGTTGAGGCACCGTGAAGAACCCTAGCTAAAATCTTTAACTGTAATTTTGTCAGTTGCTCACATTTAGACCGTCAAACCGAACTCAATCAAAGGTATTGTCAGCTCTTGTAAGAAGATGTTTCACTCATTGTCTTGCCTCACCAAAATGTTTTGCAGATTATCTGGCACCACTGCTCTAAATTGACTGACTTTCTATTTTTTCCCCCAGTGTGTTCTTGGCTGAACAGTTTGAGTCCCTTCAGAACCACCTGGACACCATGATGCCTGCCGCTAAAAAGCCCTTCCTGCAACAGTTTTATTCCCAGGTATACTTGATACATGATTTTATTTCTAACTGTCGTTCATATTGTCATTCTCTGCTAGTGGTAGGGTTGTACTATGCTTCTAGTAGCAAGTATCTTGATATGGAGCCTTTCTATTATCAAAATTATCATGAGTATCACAATCCTTTGTCCATACCGTACATTATTGCTGGTTGAAAAAGCTCCATGTCATTATCCACAAGAGGGTAGTTGATAAACCGTTTGTGTCATTAGCCTGCTTCTGAGGCTAGAAGGGCTCTGAACATTTAATATTGATCAAGTAGTTTTCATCATTCTTCAGCGTGGTGTCATGAATGTTACTATTCTGATACTAGGTATTGTATGGTGTACTGTATGGTGCTGTCTTTCTCTTCCACCGGTTCTTCATTCTACTTAAAACATAACATATTGATATTGTCTTGCCTTTGGTATGCTACCTGCAAATGTACCGGCATTTACCCCCTAATTTGTAACCATCAGTCTGACTTTGATATGCCTATTTCTGCTGAGGGACAAATGACTATATAGTTGCATGTCATTCAGCCCCACTCTCAACAACAGAGTAAATGGTCTGTCACTCATGACCACACAGCCATTTCTCCCTAGTTTTCCTTTTCTGTCCACCTGTCCTTTTACCTGTTCACTTGGAGACACAGGTCTGTTTTCACAAAGCATCAAATGAATGTCATGTCCTATGATATCACTCTTTGAGATATCATTACAGTTTGATATTATGTAATCTTTGTTACCCATTCAACAAAGCCAACTTCAGAGAAACCTTGACATAATAACCCTTTCTTTCTCCTCGCTATCTACTGCTTGCATAACATTCACAATAAATGTCAAATAAAATGCACATATTATTATGTTTTCCCTCTACCTACTCTCTCAGACGGTGTCTACCGCCAGTGAACTGCGAAAACCAATATACTGGATTGTGGCAGCCAAAGCCATCGACTACGAACAAATGTTGCTCCTGATGGCCGGAGTTAAATGGGACATTAGGGAGATAATGTCACAGCACAATGTATACGTGGACGTCCTGTTAAAGGTAAGGATGAGTAAGAAACGCATAGTGACTGTTCACGTGCTGCACTGTAAGTGAGGTTTACAAATAGACTTGTTGAGGTCTTCAACCTCAATAGTGAGAATCATTATGAGAAAGAAAGAGTATGGAGACTGCTTTAAATAAAGGTTTCTGCATGTGATAGACAGATTTTTCAGTGCTTATGTAAATTGGTTGCTGTAAGTTTGATCCTATGCAACAGATTTTGATTTCACAGAGATCATTTGTGGTCATCTCTCCACAAATATTGCCATTATTAGTGACATTTATGCCACTAAGACTAGACAGCTTGTCAATTGAATACCAATGAAATATTGGCTCATTCTGTTCATAGTCTTTTCTGTTCCTTTTAAACCGTGTCTCACATAGGTTTTGTGATGCACTTGTGAAATACAGCCCTGGTTAGTCTTTTAAATTCTTTTTTTTTCTGTATTATGTACTGTATGATTCTTTCCAAAGTATTCTAATTCTTTCTGGTTTTCTGGTGATACCTGTAGCTCCAGCGAGGTCTTCTCTGACCTTTGATCTCTTGCAACTTTTAGACCCAGGTCAAGATCTCAGTTTGAAGTTTCTTGAAGACCCTCATCTAATTGTTGTCCCTCATGAGTTTAAATACACCCAGGGACCTTTGATATCAATTATTTGGCAGGGAAGAATCATTTGCACGGAGGAGCTTGTGTTGAATCCAGATCTTCCCTGGAGTTTCAGCTTTGTTAAAGACATTTGAGCTCCCCAGTCCCACAAGTATTTTTGGAATGACTTACGGTTTTCCACCAAATTTGTATCTTTATTCATGCTGCTCACTTATCCCATCATGCATTTTGCATGCGTGGCACAGGTTTCATGCCTGTGACGCATTGAGACAGAAAGGTCTCGGAGAAGCTGATGGGCTCGCTGCAGTGTTGAATCATGAGCAGGCTCTTATTTTCAAGTGCAAATCCCAGAGAAATCCCCATATATGCATAAGCATGTCTTGGGAAGCTGCGTCGACTAAGTCACCCAAAAGCTGTGGCAATTCAACCCCCTCCTCCCCCCCTCTTCTCCCCACCACACTTCTAATCACAGGGAAAAGGTCCCTGCTAATAAAAAAAAAGAAATCAAGCTAACTGCTAACCTTGGATTCCTGGATGGATCACAGATCTTTGTCTGGGTTTTGCAGCTCTGTGGTTAAGCTGGATATAGGCGTAACTAATTCATCTTATAAGCTAAATTGCCTGAGGGCAAAGTGTTTGGCTCACTGGCCTGATTTAAATGTGTTGCTATGTAGAAATGGTCGGATGATAGACTAGTGCCACATTATTAGACACAGTGTGGTGCACATTGTAACCAGGTTGTGCCCTCTCTGCTGACTTGTCAGACATGCATCAAATTCCAGTATGGGTAATGGTTGACAAGGAGTTGGTACAGGGTATTTTGTGGTAGTGCACACAGGAGGATATTTTATTCATGACTTCAGGTTCATCAGTAGCATTCAACATTGGCACTGATTTGCATATAAAGTGGCAAGGAAATGCGGGAGCTCAGAACGACAACATGCTTCATTCAAAAACTATTGTGGGAGCATTTTTATGAACGAAAAGACATTTCATTCTTGCTGGGCTGGAAAAGTAACGTCAGCTGTGTATGCCTTGAAATTAAGGTTCATTTTTCTAATAAGATGCATTTTGAATAAAAAGTTATCAAATATTACATTTGTTCACACACAGACCACAAGCTTTTCTAGGGACACGTTTATCACATTTATGTACATTCCTGATGCACTGCAATTTACGCAGCGACATAATATCATAATTGCATAATTTCATTCATAATTGAATATTACAGAGAGAGCACAACAAGCACATGGTGTGTTTGGCAGAACTGAAAATCCTATCTATCATGTCAATTGAGAAAGCATGCAAATTCTTGCGGGCCTTCCCCTGGAACCTTGTGGCTTTTCAAGGTGTTTTTTGCATCAGCAAACAACAAAGTAGAAAACATGGCACATGTAGCGCTTGGCCACTTGCGACCAATATATCTTTGTGTCCAACAGACAGCATCTTCCTCTGGGATTATTTTCTCTTTTTTGTTTGGGATAAAACATGAAAGAGAGAACGTTGGGAGGCCAGCTGTAACAACACCCCCATGCCTTTTTCACTGGGCCATGGACGCCATGCTGCATGGCAATTAATGGTGGGGTATCCACAATGCAGAGATGCTGTGGGACATATTTATATGATGCTATTGGAATTGCTTGTTCATTTAATTTTCATAATAATGAATGTTTTCCAGCTATTTGTTTTGTGATTGAATACATTTAACTTTTTCAATGAAAGAAATCAACCCTTCCCATGATTCTATGGGACGACTTGACCGTCGGTTATTGATGGCACATGATTATAGTGAATTCATGAATGTACTCAACCTTGTTATTTTATTTCCCTCCCCAGGAGTTTGAGCAGTTTAACAGGCGGCTGGATGATGTGTCAAGACATGTGCGCATCCCCCTGGCTGTGTCCAATGTCCTGTGGGAGCACTGCATCCGCTTGGCCAACCGGACCCTTGTGGAGGGGTGAGTGACATCACAGTCTCTCAGTATCAAGGGCATCTGTGTGGTCTGCCATGACAGAACGTGGTTTGCAGGCTTGCATGTGTCTTTTCAACTTTTCAACGTTTCTCAAGCTGCATTCGATATTTGATGAGAATGGAATAAAATGACTAATATGTCTCTGGTGTAACCTCGGAGGATGTTGACTTATTACACCCACAGTTTGTTTTCTTTGGTTGGGAAAAAATAAACAGTGCTCACTCAATTGTCATTTGCAGCCACACTTAGTTATCACTCCGGTATATGTCAATACAGCGTGTACCTGTGGAACAGAGGTTTTATAGTCTGAGGATTCGGAAGGTTAACTTGCTCATCTATATCATTTTGACATGTTTAGTCTTTTGGGTTGAAAGGATCTCTGTACTCCCAGGGCATTGTTGTAAACAGGGACCCCGAGCTTGTGTCATGTCCTGAACAATTCTGGTGAGTTATTACTTTAAAGTGATTTGGAGCCTCCCACTCTCATTCCTCCTGTCTTCTCAGGAAAGCCTATAGAGACGTTGATTGGGGGGGAAAGTCATATTTCTCTCTTCTTTCTCTGTTACTTTGTTTTTTTTCTCTCAATGTTTATCCTTCGGTTGTTTGAACATCTGCTCATCATAAATTAGAAAAGAAAAAAAAAATCTTTCCAAAGAATTGTTGTCAGGCCCAATGAGGAACGGTGGAAATTTACCTCGATAAGACAACTGGAGACTCGGTTGTCAGGTTCCCTTCAACTTGTCCCTCAGTAAATCCTCTCACAATACCTGTCATCTGCCTCTCGTGCTGGTAGCCCTCTGTGCCACTCTATCTGTTCAGTTTCAGCACAAGCCCATCCGGGAATTGTCTGACACAAGCCACTCACACAAACCTTAAAACCTACTTGACACATCCCTCCATAGTGCACTTCACCGCCATCTCCCTGGCTGAGCTATGGGCTGCAATAGACGACGGAATACCAGAGTGTATTTTCTCAGCGCTCGCACCCGTTTTGCCTCTTACTGAGGTGTTTCGGCAGGTGCGATGAGAGTATGTGTGAAGTAGGTATTTTAGACTGAAGGTGCGATGAGCCCCCTATAACAGATCGGGCCGTGAACAGGAATGTGGGAAGAGTACAGGTGCAACACTCAATTGGGCCTACTGCATGGTGAGAAAGTAACACGGTTGACAATCATCATGCATACACTTTAGATGAGAGTGGTGAAAATGGTTTGGGCAAAAAATGAACCTTTTAAGTGTTTTAAGTGCTTGCCGAGTGTTTTAAGAAAGAGAAAGAACATTGGACATTAAGCCTAATGCGGTAAGGCTTGCCCTCGCCCACTGAGAAAAGCATTTATCTCGCCACACATCCACTAAGCACATTTCTCCCCATTTTGTAAGAGAACGTTTTAACTCGTTCAAATGAACAAATGATCTATTCGGATTGTGTGATGCTCTTCCGAAGGGCCCTGTGTACCTGGGTGTCCCGTTCTCCTCTCCCTCCCTACCCACCTCAACCCTCCCTATACGATGTAGTAGTAGTCCGATTGGTTTATTTGTACTGTAGCTCACTCAGTCTTGTATTCCTGTTCCTGTGAACCTGTTTGCCTCTCCTGGAGTTCACTCTTAGAAATGGCTTTGTTAAATTTCTATGCCAAGGCCCACAAACAATCATCGCTGAACCGGCAACCCTGAGAAGCCCAGGAGGGAGAGCGGGTGGCGGGTGACGGGTAGAGCTGCAAGACAAAGACAGAGAGAGAGACCGTGGCAAGTGGGTGGTGGTGGTGGGTGGAGAACTAGAATGGAGAAGATGAAGGAGAAAACAAGAGAGAGAGAGAAAAAAAGGGAACGCGTGGGAAGGGAACACGTGTGTGTGTGTGTGTGTGTGTGAGTGAGAGTGAGAGTGTGAGTGAAAGAGGTGAGTTTGACAGTATCTCTCAGAAGAAAGCAATTACATCTCTGTGTGGTGGTTTCCCTTTAAACATGGATGTGAGCAGCCAGTCATCTGCCGGTGGACAACGTTCCCCACAGCCAAACACATAAAACACACATACAGAGAAGCATGCACAGAATATACACTCACCGGCCACTTTATAAGGTACACTTGCTCGTAAATGCAAGTAGCCTGCTCCTCCAAACAGCGAATCATGTGCCAGCAACTCAGACACGTGCATGCAAGCGCACATCGTGTGAAACGCACTGTGATGTTGTTTCATGTGAGCAATATGAAAGTCTGTTTATTCCTCCAGACCATGAAAAGTGAAAACGCTCGATTTGACACAGAAGCTGCCTAGAGCCACAGTGAGACCATAACTGGGATTGATGTGTCCTTTGAATCCTGAAATGCTTGCAGATGATTGAAGTCCTTTAAAGATCTTCTCATGTTCTTCATTGATTTTGATGGCAACAGTTTCCATTTAGATTTTCCATTTTTAGCAGCAACCAGGGCATGGATCATTTTTTTTTTTTCTTTTTCCTTTGTGTAATGAATTGAAAGCGTCTTAGCTATCCTGCTTGCATGCATCTATTCTGTTTGGACTTAACCAAGGTTGGCACGTGGCTAGATGAAACATTAATCTCGCAGATTAATTTGGTGCATA
>CABFOQ010023261.1:0-20292 GCA_900660455.1 Gephyroberyx darwinii
AAATAATAAATACTCTTGGTAAATAAATAAATGCCATGATAAAAAATGGCAAAGAACATTTTGGGCATGAGCCAAAAGCTATGTGGGTATGTCCCCTGTCAACTCTCTGTGGCCTCTTCGTCACCAGAGTATATACTGCGTAGGCTGCGGACCATATCCTGCCCGAAGGATTGGAGCTGCACCAGGATGAGGTGTGTGGCCACCTGAACATCATATTCCCCGGGGAGACGTAAAGGCAAGTTGGAGATGGTGGGCGGCACCACGGGCTCTGGTTGGACCTTTCTCAGCATCTACAAGACACAAATACCACACCGTCAAGGTGTTGCAACCACGTCCTTGGGAGTCAAGAGATGATTTTGTAATGTATGAATCCATGCTTATCCATCCATTTAGAAGTACTCTGCTACCTTATGGATCTGAACGAGAAGGTCTCTGATGTCAGCCATCAGTTCAGTCACTCTGGCTTTGCTGTCCAGCTTAGATGAGACAGTCTTCAGTAATTCCCGGTGTTGCTGAAGGCCCTCAGACATCCGCCTCAAACTGGTCGTCTAACGGGACAGAATACCAGCGGAGACAGAACAAAAACATGTTAAGTTGACTTTCTTTTTCTTTGGTGTAGTTCAGAAATGTATTTCCCCTTGGATGATGCTTACCAAAGTAAAGCTGTCTGATACGACTTTGAGTACAGGAGCAGAGGGGATGCCAATGTTGGTTGCCATCACCGCAAACCTAGAATTGTCTGCTGAGTTGAGTTGCAGGGTCTGTTTTAGAGAAGATAATGTTAAGGACAGATGACAGTTACAGTAGACAACACAGGGGCAGCTGGGGTCACGATGCACAGTGGTGAAATGACAAGAGAAATGCCGTTATCAAGCCTGGAGGATGTGCCCAGTAACGTACTTCTCCAAGACAATACTGCTAACGGCAAAATGTTGACTAGAATCCAGATATTTGAACAAGCATTTATTTATTTAGTTTTTAGACAAATCCTTTAGAGATTGATATTTAGTAAGTTAGTTGTCTGGCTGCAGCACTGATAGTGAACATTACTACTAATATTAAAAAAATATATATATACTAATATAACTACTACTAATAATATAATACTTATGCTACTACTACTACTAAAAAATATAATACTAAAAAAAATAAAAATACTGTCACTACTAAAAATATACTACTATTAATACTAATAATACTAATACTAGTAATACTAATACTAGTACTAATACTACTAAAAAATATACTAATAATAAAAAATATACTACTACTAATAAAAAATATACTATTACTACTACTACTACTACTAATAATAATAATATAGCTATTCCTACATAACTTTTCAAACTGATTTACATAGTGCTTTATAGACCAAAAAACATAAATAACGAATAAAAGATGAACAATAATAACTAAAAAGCAGGTTATTTAAAGGAATAAACGCGGAACAGAGGTGACTGTCTCAGATCTTTAGGCCGGAGGATGAGCAGACAGCTACGCAGATTCATCATAACGCATCTCACCTCTGTGTGAATGCAGGATTTGTGCGTCTCGGAAATGGAGAGCAAGATCTTCTGCAGTAAAGTCTGGCTCCTCTGTGCAAGCTCCCGAAACTGTGGATCCTCTGTGCCGTTCTCTCCAGGAAGAGGTGCGCTGTGCACGAAGGAGGCCATGTAGCAGGGAATAACGATAACTGCAGGGGAGGACAACCAAATCAACACCGCTCAACACCACCGAGGCATCAAGGCGATCTCTTCACACAGCTCGCAGGCTGGCAGAGCACGGGAGGGGAAAGCCAGGACTGAAAGAAACCGCCTCTCTCCTCAGCAGCCCCCGTGCGCTGGCTGGCTGTCTGTTGCTGCACTCCACCCCCCTCCCCTTCCTGTCTAAAATAGCTGAGACTAATCTCAGCAACATGAAACGCATGCCCAAAGTATCTCCTGTAGTTACACATAGCTAAATTAATTATTTTGGCAAATGTAACAGCCATGTCTGATGCAGCAGCTTATATTCTTAGACCAGCTACTACAAATAGACCGTGCACACCTTGAAACAGGTCCACAGCCTTTAACATCAGTTTGTTATAACATCTTGAAAGTTAAACCTGTTCTAAAATCTTTAAAAAGCTCCATCTAAACTATTTTTTTTTCTACTTTTACCTACAAACTGTTGACATGGTGCTCATAGGGAGTTTTCAGTCCAAAGTACAAAAAGATAGATCCACAATCAAAGGAGCCTCAAGACGCCGGCAGGCCTACCTCTCCTCCAGACCTCTCCAGTGTCTGAGGCTCAGCAGCCCTGAGGAGCAGAGAGCAGCCTTTGCACACAGAGGCATGACATCACTACTCACCAATCAGGATGTTCATTGCAGCTTCCTTCTTCAGCGAAAGTATTGACCTCGAGTGAACAGTATCCATGACTTATGGAGGACACTTATAGCCATATATATACCAAGTCCATGGAGCTATTTTGGAGTTTCCCATCATTCATACTTTTCTCAGTATGAGCATTTTTTTTCACAAAACTTACACATTTGTGTCAGTTACTCAATTTTTCAGACGAATAGCCTGTTTTGCTTACTTGGACAGGAAGCAGTATAGTGGTATATAGTATAGTGGTATTACACACACACACACACACACACACAGCTCATTGGGAGAAGGTGATATCCCCAAACATCACACAGAAATAACAGAAACAAAAATACAGAATACAGAAAAAAAAAAAAAAAAACAAAAAAAAAAAAAAAAAAAAATACAGAAAAATTCCTTCTCTTAGAAACTTTAGGAATCAAAGTCACTGACTCAGAGCCAGCGTTCACCATGTCGCTGTAGAGCAGATGCCTGTACGGGGCTCCGTCAGTGTTGAAACTTGAATTTAACCCACTTCATGGATTTTTTGGAGTATATTAGTTATGAGTAGGCCTGTGTACTCAAAGTACTTTAAGTGTAGGAATGATGAAATCACTTTGCGTCTTCAGTTTCCACCTTAACAAATACAGATTCATTTTACAATACGTGTAAACAGTGTAAACAGATCTGTCTCTTAATGTCTCTTAATCCTGTAAATCAAAAACAGAAGTTGGGTTGGTGATGGTTCAACAGAGCATGCCATCCTTTTCACCGTGTATATTTCAATCTTAAATGTATTTTCTCTTTCATAATTGATTTTTTTGAATCTACTAAAAGTTTAGTTTCATAGTGTACTGAAACTGAAATTCCTTCACCATTGAAATTTACAAATGATGTAACAGTCAATAGCGTGTCTGCCGGTCAGTTACACAATACTATGAGTATATTCGGGTCATCCCTAGAACACTGAAGTCATGGCTTCCACTTCATCATTAATCCACTTGAAAGTTGATACACATATTTGGTAGAAAGATGTGTAGTGTATGATAAAAAATTTAAAAAAAAAGGAGTGGAAATGGTTTTATCTAACTGTCTAGATGACATGCAATTTGTTGAAATGGAGTCAGCAGTTCCAGGAGTACACTCACTTCCAAATAAACTGCATTGCTCACATATTTTCTGTTCTGATGATCAGAGGCAACAAGCTACGACAGCCAACCTCCATGGAAATAACAATCAATGAAAGAGAGTAAAAAGAGAATACATTGGGAATGACTGTGGTGAAATATTCAATAGAACAGGGCCAATTCTTCAACAGACACCAGGCAGCTGCAAAACTGGCAAGAGTGATCTGGGTTTCATCTCCAGGTCATTCCAGGTCTCTGCAAGGGTCCTTGAACCACACAGGTGCCCTCTGAATCAGGACCAGTAAACCCACCAGGCCATAGCTTTGAAAAGAACTGAGCCATTATATTGAGTAGTGTGATCAGGCTTGACTCGTACAAGGGTGCCATCTTGTGGCATGATTTGTTTTGCAGACTAACCTGTATTGCATCTGACAGAGCTTTCTGGAACTTCTTAGGAACAAAAGACTATTTTTATTATAATATAAACTATTATTATAAATATTGTATAGTACTTTTCAAAATAGTGTGCTTTACAAACAATAAAACAATAGTAAGAAGTCAGATGAATCAGATCAATAATATGACAGACATTGATTAAAGATCTGGGTTACAAAAGAGTAAAACCAAAAATGACAATTAGGAAAAAAATGAGAAAATGAGAAAAAACAAACTATTTGGACCCTTGTCTGTAAAAATATGTTTTATAAATGTGCTCCCAATGTTTTTTTTTTATACGGTGAGTATCCAAAAGGTCTCACAGTGGACTCTGATCGTCCTTGTTGCTTCTACACCACCTCAGTCTGCCCATCAGATCTTCCCTCCAAAACTGTCACCTCCAAACAGACAACAAAGCAGTGTTAAGTAATAGCTACATCAGCACATCCTGTATCCTCACTGGTCATTGTAGCAGATCAGTTTGCTCCGTGCTCCGACACAAGCCCAGCACGTCTGGCCATGCTTGGAAGGCCGTGAAGTGAAGCCATCAAATCTGATCCCTGAAATCCACACTGGTCTGATCTCCAATCAAACCTGCACATGAAAGGAGGTCATTATTCACTGGTGAGGCCTCGCTGTATGGCCCTGTCACTGACCCAGAAACGCTATTCGGCCGCACGGTGGAACAAAGCGCTGGCCCAACGGTTTGGCCGGGCAGGGAAAGGTCGTCACGCCGGGTTACGAGAAGACAGGCAAGGAGAGGATGCACGCAAAGGGTTTTCACATTCAGCATCACCTCCACTGGCCGCGTTTTAAAACGAGCCTTGAGAGGAAATCGTTGGTTTACAAGGCGAAGTAGGAGTGACAGCTGATTTCTACCAATCAAAAAAAAAAAGACACAGCAGATCGGGCCCCACCCTGGGGCCTCGTTTTGACTGTGATTGGTGAATTGGTGGATCACTTTTTTGAAATGCTTTCCGAGAGGTTTAGAAACTCATAAGGCGTGATACTGGAGAACTTTAATTCTTGTCTTTGTGCAGGACAGACAACCGGGGAAGCTGTTCGAGGCCCTGGGTCCAGAGGGCCCAGAGATAGATGCCCAAACAGAATGAGTGATTGTGGGATAGTATTTCATCAAAAGGAGGGCCCACGATGTCAGGATGGGCCCTGGGAATAAATCCTCCTAATGACAACAGCAATATTATCATCAAGGCTGTGGATGTCGAGCAGATGTTTCCTGCTCTTGAAAGCATCAAGCAAAATCTAAACAATGTTGTGTCCACCTAGACGATGCTCTTGGAGAAATCACTGGCTGCTACCATTTGTCAACTAAGAAGACTCTGACGCTGGTTCAGGGTGATATACAGTACGAGTCCTCCTATAGGCCTTTGATCCTGGGAATAGAAACATTTGCCCCCCGGTGTTGAAATACCATATGTGTTCCTACATGACAAGGAATGTAACCTTCTTACTCATCCCTCCCATTAAAATGTCAAACCAGGTAAAAAAAACTGAACGCTTAGATCTTCTTCAAACCAAACTTAATGACTAAATGACTGATCTGTCCCCGGGACGTCACAGAGAGTAACGCTGAGCTGCTCTGTCGTACGAGATCAAAAGCATGAAAAAAGCAAGATGAATGAAGGCTTTGCAAAACCTTTTCTCAGCAGAAATGAAGTCCCAATCTGGAGGATGCGTGCAGCGCTGGTAAATGGCTGCATTTATATAGCGCTTTGCAATATATGCCTCTCATTCACACACCGATGGCAGTGAGCTACCATGCAAGGTGCTGGCCGGACCATCGGGAGCAGTTCAGAGTCTTGCCCAAGGACATTTTGACAAGAGGAGCTGGGGATCAAACCGCCAACCTTATGATCAGTGGGCAATCTACTCTACCACTGAGCCACAGCCACTGCTCACAATATGAAATGTATTTACAATCCTCAGAGGCAGTGTGGAGTTCAGAGCTCTGGGGGAATGTATGACTGGAACAAAAATACAAAATCAATTTTTTGCTTGTTTGGCAGCCTGCGTGGTTTCTGTGCCGGCCCTACAGATCCAGACTGAGCACATGTACCTACATTAAGTTTGTGTCATGTGTAGGTCACATGTCTGAATCTACCATAAAACATCAAAAGAAACACATTTTTTATTTTCTTCACACTTACAAACGTGAAAAGACAGGGGGCGCTGTGGTGCACGTAATGTCACAGGTACTTTGAACCAGTCTGTCTTTTTTTTCTCTCTAATCATAAAGAAAATCAAAAAAAGATGGCCACCTCGCACTACTGACACACACCCAAGGGATGTCCTTGTCAGCGTCCTCAGACGCGAGGTCCGCGGTGTCACTTACCTTCAGGCCCGGAAGAGGAAATCCACGGGCGGGCCAGACGGGCCCTCGCTGAGAGACCCCATGTGATCCGGGAGACTGGAAACATTTTCACCTGCAACCCAACGCCAAACGGGGCTGCGCTCTGCGGGATTGGATGCGTCACCCTATCCCCCACTTTGTGTCCCATTACCCAGCAGTTGTAATGCTCACACCAGTGTAACGTGTCTAGGGTAGCGGACGGGGCAAGCTGAGCCGCCCTGAAATCTAAATTAACCCCAGCGACAGTTATGTGCGCCGGGGAGCAGGGGTGTTACATTACCACAGTACCCTCACTAGCCAGCCTCCGTGCACACACACCTGTCGTACACACAGCTTTACAAAAGGATACACACACTCGCACACAATAGCTGAAACAAATACACTCACAATAAATGCTAAATGCACACACACACACACACACACTGTCCTGTCTACTCTAGCGGTGAGCCTCCCACCACACTGGCTGCTCTCAATGTTGTGTGTGTGTGTGTGTGCGTGTGTGGCAGGAAATGTCAAAGAGAAAGGTTTACCATCTATTTTTCAGTGGTGTTGAACCTCCTGCCCGTCACGCAGCGGCTCTCTACCTGGACTTCCTTAAGATTAACTCTGTCAAGATCAATGGCGTTACTCTGTAAAGCAAACTCAGCCGACGAGTCGAGGCGAAGGCGAGAACCTACATGCAGGCAGGTATACATACAAATAAAAGTAGAAGAAGTAGCTGTCCAGCACACTTGAACATGTACTTTTAGTTAGAGGAAGACAGAACAAGCAGTAAATGCTTCATAGTGGCAACTGCAGTGTGTTTGTGATTTCCTAAAACACTGAGGTGTTGCCGTTGGGAGAGAGGTAGTGTGAGGATGTGGTGACAATGGCAGCCATCATGAGGCCCCTGGAGCCTCCACTTCACTGGGCAGCTCAAGGGTACTTGAGAAAGTGTTTTACCCAAGCAAGGTCTAGCCAGGCAGCAGCAGTGTGGGGGGGGGGGGCAGCTGATCCCCTGAGACGGTCTCTCTCGATTTGTCCTGCAGAACTGGGTCACACAAGTCAATGGATGCATTCCCAGACTTTCTGCCCAAGTGTTTTCATGGCTGTCATAAATAGTTGATTGGTTGTGTTCTGCTCTGGAGGCGCTTCTGTGTTTGATACAGGGATACCCTTGTTGACAAACTATGTTCCAGGTCTTCAGCATCAAATTTCATTATTCAACACAGTACTAGGTTAATCTTACCTGGCCAAGTGGAAAGGACACAAGCAGCCAGAGCCTTTCCTCTTCTCGTAAAGAATTTACAGCTCGTCATTAATTCTGGGATCCATTTATTGTCATGTGCTGTCTGATTCAGAGTAAATGATCTCCCCATGCAACTACATTACTCTGCTTGCCCTCTCAGTTGAAATAGATGATTACATCAGCAAAAATGCCAAGATGCACTTCTCTCTTTGAATTAGGAGATCCATATCTACTGCAGCTCTTCTAAATGGACCAGCAGGTCATGGCCCCAGAAATGCTATTTGGGAAGCCCATGGGAATGACCTCATCAGACAGCGCAGCTCCCAGAACCACCCTGGGCACTTAGGAGACATGACAGAGAGGGGGGGGGGATAGCAGGAGGCGAAGGCTCTGTCTAGATAACAAAGTATGGCCATGAATGATTCTTCTGTTTTCCCCCTGATCACTACGGGTGGAGAAGAAGTCATGAAAAATACTGTTGATTAGTCTCCGTCTTTCTTTCTGCACCTTTAGGTCATGACAGCTGATCTGCTGCAACATGCCAAGAACTAATCTAACACTCTGCTCACCACATCGATAGTTCCTGACAATGGGGCGATATTGTATGAAAGACTTTTGGGCCGTGGCCAAAGATTACAATGACAACTTTAGCATCTTGTGCTGAGGGGTAATTCCAGAGGTGCCGGGTGTTTCTGGTTTCAGGTGGACAGCGAATGTCATGCCCGCTGTGTGAAGTTTGCTGCTATCAGGTGGACGAACAGGGATCTGTCACGTTGTCCTTCACCCCTGGGTGACAATGACTCATGGTGTTTCCCTCTTCCCTGGGCATGGCCTGTGTCACAGCGCTTGATAAATAGACTACAACTCCCCATGGTCTGACCTCGGCGAACACTTAACGCACCAGGAAACAGACAACTAAAAGGAAAGCATTCCTCTTCTTACGGGGTTATTTATATATGTGAGAGCATTGTGCCTTAGTGTATGGGCCGTTCAGGGAGTTCACTGGCTATAGCTTGTAGCGTTGAGAGACATCTACAGCGGAACAAGGAGAGGTTTCCTGTCCAGTACTCTTACTGCACAGGAGCAGCTTGGAGGTCTGCAGCTCTCATCAATATGGAGCTTCAGCACCGTTGCTACATCTATCAAAAAACACCTGAGAATAGTTGACACGTCCTTCATAATGCAGCGATCGGATCAGCACAGTGAGCTGAATACATATATGTCAAGAGGTGATTCAAATTATGACCCAATTCAAATACTGTATGCACTTTCATCTTCGGTGCGCAGGCGGAGTCCCTGTCCACTCCAATACTACATCATCAACCAGCAGCAATAAAGAAGAGAAACCAATAATGACCATTTTAATGGAAAAGAACGCCATTTTACTGGTAATATACTAGTGAATACCTTAGGAATGGTTTTAATGGAAAACAGTTGTACATGGAAGGGTCTGGACTGAAGTAACAGAGCTGTTAATACTACAATGCAACCTGCGTGTTGCCATTTCCCGCTGTTTATATTGCTGTTGGACGTGGCCTCCTGAATGGCCTGTGTGTGAGAGAGGTGCATCAAGGTGCATGCACCACTGGATAAATCCCATTAAATCCCATATTTGGAGTTTGCCAAAAACATACCGCTGCTTTTACTCCCCTAGTGTGCAGACTAGACCATCCACTCAGCCAGCTCCTAATGGGCTGCTGATAGATGAATTATTCATCTGGGCTAGGTTGCATCGGCCTGGTTTTCTTGTGCAGGCACGTCTTGTTGCCCACCTTGGCTCCCTGACAACAGCCGGGCAGAACTGTCTGAGACTGACTATCACCATATAGGTGCAGGCTGTAGTGTCATCCTGGAGTGTGTTTGCGGTGGGCTACAAGTTCAGGTCCCATGTAGAGCTCCAGCCCTATACCACAGTACTAATGGTGGAAGACTCCTCTGACTTGCTCGGTCTGCTGGGCAAGGACTTGAGATACTCCAGGTGTCTGCGGGCATCCTCCTGGTTAGCCCTAACATAGTAGACCAGGTAGGAGATGACCATGGTGAACCAGCCAAACATGGTGACCAGCATGGCCACATCTGTAGTCTTCTTCATCACCACACACAGGTCTATTTCTGGTGCCAACAGGAAGGCCAGTCCTTTAACGCCCATTTCTGGGGGATCGGAAGTCTTGCACACGATGCCCGTCAGTGATGCTGGCTCCAGGTCTACACGAGGCAAGGCCATCTGCAAGTTGCAGTCACAGCGCCATGGATTGTTCGTCAGGTTGGCGCGAGCCCGCAGGCCCTCGAAGGCGTCAGCTGTAAAGTTTTCTAGCTTGTTGGAAGAGAGGTCTAGGAACTGCAGCGAGGAGCCCAGGCCTCTGAATGCTCCTGGTTCTAGCTGGCTTAACTCATTGTGTGATAGGTCCAGTTCAACCAGGAGGGGCAGGCCAGCAAAGGCATTAGTTGGGACTGTAGTGAAGAGGTTAAAGTCCAGGTAGATGCGTTGCGTGTCATTGGGGAGGTCCTGGGGGATCTCTGTGAGCTGCAGATTGCTGCAGCGCACCGTCTTGCCTCCGCCGTCGCCCTCAGTGCAGTAGCAGCTCTTGGAGCAGCTAGTGGCAGCGTGGTGGAAGCAGAAGGTCATCAGCACCAGACTGTGAAGCAGCAAACACATGACCACTGAGTGGCGCAGTAGCCAGTCTGCCAGCAGGGGCATCATGGGATATGGGCATGCTCCAGGGAGGACCGCCTGGGCGAAATGGGGAGAAGCCCACGTCAACCTCCCCAGTAGCTGTCGAGCCTATAGAAAGAAAAAAAACAGGAAGTCAGCTTGGTGGAGGGTGGAAGTACAACATATCAGGAAAAGGCAAGTGCAAATTGTACTGTCAAAGAGCAGTACTTGTGCCCCACATGGGTGATTCACGCAGATGTTCTTGAGAGGCCACAGTGTGTTATTTAATACACAAATGAAGGGTAACGTCTAACAGCAGTGAGGCAGAGGGAATGTCACACACTCATTTCAGAATTGCTGGTTTTTGTTGTATTTCTAGGAAAGTCTCAGGATCAAAAGGTCCCTCTATGCTGGCAACAACAACCTAAGTAAATGCTTTGGTGTCACTGTGCCTCTTTTATAATTGACATCCCTGCAGTGCCAGGCTATTTCAGTACACAGGGAATGGCATTAACATAATCCTGTAACACCAAGAGGAACAAAATGTTCTGAACAATATATATTAAAAGCCAACTACATTATTCATATAGTATATAGCCTGTTCCCTCCATAACCGGCAGCTGCCAGCCAGACAACACAGGGAACCATTCTTATTTTCACTTTTTTTTGTTTGGTATGGTGACAGTGCTTTGTAGCTGTGCAACGCAAACCCATGCGGTCAACCAAAAAGATGTACGTCATTTTGTCAGAAGTGCAAGTAACACTGAGGAAACAGCTTGTGTGTCCTGTAAATTACACTTTTTATTTTGTATGTAAGCTTTTAAAAATAGCAGGCCTTCCCACCCTAACACACTTCATTAATAGCTGATCAGGGCTACCTCCTATCCCCTTACTAATCCTCTTAGGAAAAACTCCTTAAGTCAGTGTAGCATCAATGTTGGCCACCCAATCCTTTTGTCGGGGTAAATGCTAATGCTATGAACAGCAGCAAGGCCAACAAAACAAGACAGTGTGATGGCCTGTCTTCTTTGAGGAAAAAAACAGAACCGCCGAGCCCAACCTGACTTCTTCGTTTCTTCAAAATGGCTGGAGACTGGGCAAGATCCACTTACCAAGATTAAAAAATGAAATCGATCTCTAAGTACCTCTTAGTATCACATGACGTCGGGGGGTGGAGGACACAGTGTTGTGGCGATGGTGATGGTGTGTGTTTGCCGGGGGTGGGGCGATTTGTCTACAGGATACAGCTAATAAGAGTCATTGTACTACAGCTAAAGAGATGCCTGCCTAACAGCCCCCATAATGAGCCATTGGGGGAGATGGCTGAACCACAAAGCACCGATCAAGCTCGTGCCATAAAGCCCAGACTGCTGGCACTTTGTCTGCTCCTGACACCCGCAGATGTTTATCCACGTCTCTTCATCAAGACAAGACAAAACAACTCACAAAGTATTTCAGCCTGCACTTACTGTCGACGCGGCATATGAGAGAGGAGAATAGCGCGACAGACAAACGCCGAGGGAAATAAAAAAAGGCTTGCTAAATTGAATGTGTAACGTTCTTGCTCCTGTAAAAAGGCAGTATTTTTCCCATCACACAGCATGCCTTCCTGACATTTCGCTGAGAGATAATGGGGGAGGAGGAGCAGGAGGTTGGTGGCGGAGGAGGAGAAGGCGTATGTAGGCAAGGAGGGAAATTGGACACAGGAGCACAGTGTTGCGAGAGAAAGAACGATATCGAGAGCATCTGGGGAGAGAGGTAACATTACATTGACAACGCGGATACTGTGAAAGGAACATTGAGAGACACTAATGAGATATGGAGGAAAGGGGCAAACGTTAGCACGTCACTGGGCGGTGAGGCCGGTATGAATGCAGGGTGGAGAGAGGACAGGTGTGGCCCCGTGGGTGAGATGATGGAGAGACGAGGGAGGACGTAAACTTATGTGGGACAACGACGAGTTAGGAGAGGTGTCCCTGTTCAATAATCCCTTGCAATATATTCTCCTCAAATACTTCAACGGCAAACAAAGATTAATTTTGCCGACAGCCTCCCCTAACAACACACGCAGCCCCTCTTGCAGCCGTTTCTATGCAGCAAGTCAGCCGGGCCTCTAAATCAGGTGAGGTCCATTCTGTCAGTGTTCATGAAGCAATTGCCGACTTTGGTGATAAATAAGCCCCCCGTTGTTGAAGTACGCCATAAATACTGTGCTCACACACCCAAAGGTCAGTTTCACACTTCATAAATTCACTGCAGTCAATGCTGTAGTGATAAGTCTCTGGCATCAACTGCATGAAAAGCAATAATTTAGATTTTCGGCCCCAAACACCAACAGAGGCGCCGAAACGGGCGGACTCTTAGTGTCAACGTGGTTTTTATAGGTTTGAATGCAGTGGGCGTGTGTGAGTCTGACCTCTTCACGGGTTATTTTACTGCATCACAACTTTCAGCAAAACTACATCCTAGTCATGCTAACTGCTTGGACTTTCAATGGCTTAGACTGCTGTTTTCTCATTGTCAGTGGGAGGATGACGGAGACGGAGACAGGAAAAGAAACAGAACAGAGGAAAATATAGCATCTTTAACGTCTTTAGTTGGAAACACAGGCAACTGTAACCTTATTTCAGTGCTCTTGGCCCTCTCCACAACTCCCTTTCTATTGCCAATGCCAATCTTGATTACTAGAGAAGCTGCCTTTGTGCCTAAGAGCCCAACATTGCAGTTGGCAGATTTCCTTTAGTCCCCGAAGACCCCACTTCATTTATTTACAGAATAGTCTTGGCTAGTTCACCCAGCTGTAGATGGGAGCAATAAGAAGGGCAGTCAGATCTGTTGGTGTAGTGACATTTACTGTATGTGAAAGATTATAAATTGCTTGAAGGCATCTACAGTAGAAATAAACTTCAAGATTGACTGTTAACTTCTATACTTTTTGGATTATTCACAACATAAGCTAAGGCCATTTTAAATACAAAATGGATCAAATCAATCAATCAGTTGATTAATGGGTGTAGTAATGCTATCAGGTCCTGCACTTACTTTACCAAGGAATTAAACGAGTTGGGTTTTTTTATTCTACCCACAGACAACAAGCTTCTGGCGGAAAATAAACTCAAAGGACAGGAGACACAGACGATGCCTCGTGGGAACTGATACCCTTGTTAAGTTTGTCTTTCATCTTGTTTTAGTCATGGGTATACGGTGGCATTATCCAATGTTTTTCTCTGCAGGCTTAATAGACTGGCAGCAATCACATTTAAATGCCAACATCCAAAATTAGAGTAAACAAATGTAACTCTACATGAATGCTGAATTCCTGTTAATAAATGTGTAAATACATATAATATCACACAGATTAAACAAACGGATGTATTATTTTGATCAGCAACACGTAGCACACACACTTACATCTTTACCGCCTTTCCTCTCCTTTTCATGATGTGTGTCTCAGCAAGCATCGCCGTAAAAACACGTCAAACCGATCAGAGCTCTGCCCAAAAGACGGTTCGGTAAATATTTTGGTTGGCTTCCATGAGGTCCTCTTGCAGCTTGTCAACTTGAGCCGCACTGGCAACCACGACGCGCCACTGGAGATGCACCTTTAGTTCAGTGCTCGTTCAATGCAGCCTTTTTTTTTGTTTCCACGCAACCAGAAAAAAAAACTAGACAACATTGCTGGAGTCAGCGCGAATTGGCAAGGACGCGACGGGGGGGTAAGACTGGCTTCATCTCGCCGACTCTGATCCACGTTATGACAAAAGAAAATGTAACGCAAACTTTAAAATGGCACGCACAAGGCGCGCGGTGCATTTACGCACAAGCGCCGCACATTAACGGCTGGAAATAATCCCCGACGCCGCTGTACGGATTTGACCGCAGTCGTGCGTGTATCTTGATGGAATAAACACGCTCGTTTTAAGCATCTGCCGACTGCTGTAGGCGGAGTGGCTTTGGTATGGATGCATGCATCAGGTGCCAGCGAAGTCCATTAAGGAGTGGCCCCACACACGCCGACGCGCTCACACACATTAGTGAGATGCAATACAATGCAATGCTGCTGTGTGGTTGGTACACTAATCATGTCTGATCTGAAGCCTGTTGTTCCGGTTA
This sequence comes from Gephyroberyx darwinii, assembly GCA_900660455.1. Lineage (NCBI taxonomy): Eukaryota > Metazoa > Chordata > Actinopteri > Trachichthyiformes > Trachichthyidae > Gephyroberyx > Gephyroberyx darwinii. The sequence goes on from CABFOQ010023261.1 coordinate 14,279, forward strand.
GGTACAGTGTGGATCTTTGTCTCCCGGCCCCCCTTTCCTGCCTGCTGCCTGCCGATAAGGAAGCCCAATCAAACCCACTGTGATAACAGACATGGGCACTGGCCCGAGAGTGCCTGCCAAGCAGCCAGTCATATGGTATTAATGGAATTAAAATCAATAAAGTACTCCACCCAAACTCCCTCCTTGTGCCCTGGAACCATCAAATTCCTGACGACATATGTGTGACTCCAAGCAGTGTTTTTCTTTCTTTCTTTGCCTCAATAATATCTCCAAATCTGGGAGATGCTGGAAAAATGCAAGAAGAAAACAGATGATTGGTCTGTTTTTATGTAAGTAAAAACATAACAGCTCTTGTGTTTTTGCTTACGTAAATGATGAATAAAACAGACCAGTCATCTGAGTCTGTCTCAGTGTGCCACTACCTTTGGTCAAATTAGTGCTAATATGTCCACATGTCTGTCTGCTGTTACTGTTCTCTATTGTTTTCTATATTCTATACCACCTCTTCAAGAAACACCTGACCCTTCCTCTTAGCTCTTGTTTATTTGCTTCACTTATTTTTAATAAAAAGTAGGTAGCTAACGTATTGCTCTTTTACCTCAGCACTGGTTCTGCTTTTAGATGCTTCTTTAGGAAGGAAATGCACTTATGATTTCTGGTGACTAGTAGTTCTCTTGCCTACCTACATTGAATGGACTTATTGTAAGTCGCTTTGGATAAAAGCGTCTGCTAAATGACTGTACTGTAATGTAATGTATTTTCCTGTATTACTGTTCTTGAATGCTTACATGTGCAGACTGTGAAAACAAATTTCCTCTTGAGAGGACAATAAAGTATCTAACTATCTCCTTGATTGATTGATTGATTGAATAAAACCAACATAACACAGTTTACAAAATTGAATTTGTGTATCTTAGCCCCCGTGGGAAACAAGCCATTAAGACGTTCAGGGCTGCCCTGTGATGACTGCTTCGAGAACCCTTCCATTACGAGGCCTTCCATGTCAATTAGCAGGAGATGAGATGTGAGGAAGAGCATACGATGATGAAACAGCAGAAAATGGGATTACTTTCTCATCGACAGAGGAGAGTGCGCTGGCAGTCAGTCTTCCCCGGCAGCATCAGATCACTTCACTGCTGCGGTTGGCGGGTAGACGGATGCTGTGTGCATCATCAGCCAGGCATCAGTCCTTTTACACTATACACTCTCAAAGTGGATCGATGTTTTTTCCCTCCCTTCATTCCAGTGTGTCAAGGACCCTGAAGGTGGCTCGGGCATCCCGTCTCTTACCCTGCTGATGCCAATGCAGGTGGCACACCTGCAAGCTAACAGTAATCCATGGAGGCAAAATGCTGAGTGTGATTTTGGCTGAGACTAAACCAAAGCTGGTACAATGTCACCTCAGCGGGGTGGAAATATTGTGCCATTAGGCTTGCCTGTGTGCTCCCAGTCGCAGTGGAACAAAATGATGTGAGGTATTTGGCCCTACCCACACCTCTCTTTCTCCCGTCTCATTTCCTACCTCGCTCTCCCCTTGCGTGCTCACACAAACACACATCCATCCGTACATAAGCACACCCACACACACCGTCTCACAGTCTAGCTGCCAGCCTACTCCTCGTCCCTGAGCGAGATCAAAGTCCTTCCTCAACTTTGTGAATACAACATCGCTCCCGTTTTATTTATTTATTTCCCTGCCTGTCTTGAACCTTTTAATCAAAAGCTGTGAAAAGGGGATATTAAAAGGATCCCCCCCCCGCCACCTCCGGTAGCGGGGGGGCGGGGGTTCATCTCATCTTCCCTGTGAGGAGCGTAAGCCTTTGAAGTATAATATCACTGACTTCAATGAGACAATGGACTCGCAGTATGAGAGCGTGGCGGTTATTCATAGATCCTTGAATCCCACGTTGACAGAACTGTGGCTGACTGAGTCTTGTCAGAAGTCTCCGACCATGAGTCTTGAATCTTCAGCAAAAGCAGATAACGAATGGGTTTATGCTCTATTGCCATGTTCCGGTTGTTGTTGTTGTTTTGTTTGTTTTTTTACATATCAATCTTAGAAGCTAGAATAAATTGTGAAATGTTTGAGGGAGTTGTGACGTAAGAAGCAAAGCCAGAGCAAGCATGACCGGGGCTGATTCAGCAGGCTGTTTGGGGAATCAAATGGTGTGTGACCCTTGATTGATGTACACAGACAGGCGCAATTTATGCCTGCATCAACTCTTATCTCAGCATTACCCTTCAGGTCATAGCACTCCATATTTCACTTAGAGCAGAGTGATGACGCTGGTTAATCCAATCTGGCTTGTTTTGTTGAATCCACATTGCTTGTGACCTTGCTGGAAAAAACAGTTTAAAAATGACTTATCACTATGAATACATGGTGATAGTGATTATTTGCTGTGATTTGAATTCACGGCTGTTGTGTTTTGCGGAGAACCTCATATTAGTAGTTCAGCTGCTGTGTGAACCATCAACAAAGGGACATCATCGATTGTGGTGCACAGTATCTTAAATGTTAAGTTGATATAGTTGACTGCTGTTGCCCCACAACACAGGAAAAAGATGCATGAACCTGTTTCCTACTGCCCTTTAAGAGTAATTAATGACTCTTTCTCCTCATTGTGTCACATATTCACAATGACGGCCAGGGAGGGGTATACACCTCAAAAAACATGTTATATATAGACCTCCGTGGACACTGCTGGGAAAAAGTAGACCGCGTGCATCAGAACTTTGTCCTTCAATGTGTTTTGGGGCTTATTATAGATGTCTCCAATAAACCTCTATAGCAAACATTGTTGGGATACATGCTGTTTTTACAAAGGTTACAGCACCTTGCAAAATAATAGATAAGATTAGCAGCAGAGAGACCTTTTAGTCAACTGGTATTATGCCTTTTACACAACCCCAGTGCTTTTCTGGAGGAAACTCTGACGTGCCTGTCAGCCGCTCGGTTGGATGCAGCAGCTTCTTACTTATCAACCTAATATCTTTAAAGCGCCACTATCCTTGGTTGACACAGGACATCAAGCTGCACCCAGCAGTCCCTCTAGACAGCTACCCACAGATCTATGACACATCCAGTTTCCTTCTCCCCCACTGGCTCAACAGTAACACTGCATCAGGCCTCAGAAAACACAGGGTCATCAATAAATAAACAGGAAAGCAGGTGGTAGCGAGAAGGCGAGTGTCCATCTACTTTGCTAATGCCTCTCAACAACTTCAGATGGGGCCTATTTTCAGGTACTTAGTATTCCTGTGTGTGTGTGTGTGTGTGTGTGTGTGTGTGTGTGTATGTCTGCATGCACAGATGTGGGTGTATGTGTGTACACTGTACCACGTCGGCTGGACTGGTACAGTTCAAGTTCCTAAGCCCTATTATTATCATGCCGAGGTCAGATGAGTGGGCGATACAGCAGAGAAAATAGATAAGAATGGTAGATAAACCAAGCTACTGCATTCTCAATGACGGCTAGCCACTGAAGTAGAAATACAAATGCATATTTTTGCTTAACATTGCACAAAATCCTCCGTCATTCCTCTATATCACTTTCTTGAATCCTGTACTTCCAAATGATATTACATCTACTGAACAGGCCTGCTGTGTTAGAAATAAAATAATACTTTCATGATGATACTTAGCTGCAAAAGCACATCGGCTGAGGGCCATCATGAAACCATGACCACCCACGACAAGGCAGATAAACCCATTTACCACTGAATAGTTTATGAAGCAGTTGCCATAATGTGTGTTTGTGTGTGTGTGTGTGTGATGGGGAAGTAAATGAAACAGAGACAGGGAGAGATTTTAATGAAATGCAATAAGTCTATGGCTTTTCATGATCTTTTGGTTGCCATATTAGTATGATGACAATAAATGCCAAAATGTGTGTTTTTCCGGAAGAGTGCTAGTTTAAATGCACAGTCAGTTTGAGAGGATTTCCTGGCAGTTGTGTACTTTCTCAGCACATGACCCTCTATCCGACTGACACACTGGTGTGTCATAACTTTTTCATGTCACTTTAATGGATAATTACAATTACAATAAATCCTGCTCGCAATTTTCCGCGTGGGCGTACGCATGTACGTACACGAGACCCTGTATTCCGGTTGAATTAATGAGGCTGAATAGTAAAGCCTTAAAAAAAAATGGCGATATAATTATGCTTCTCTTAGAGCATGAAATTGATTTAGCGTATTGGGTTTTCAAAAAAAATATAAACAACTCTCTGCATCTTGACCGACTGGGGGAGGATTCTTGGGTGTTAGGGGAAGCTGATTGGACGACTGACATAAAGTGGGCGGACTTCCCTTCTCTTCTCACGTCGATGATTTGCTTGAAATAGGCGGGTTTCATAGGTTTCTAAGTTTCCTATTGGATGAAAAAATCAGCGCGACTTGTTTGATTGGTCCATTTAGTTCGCTCGAAAAGGGTTCGGAGTTTCGAATTTTCAAACCAGGAGAAGCCGACCTCTCCACTGCGTACCGTTACAGCCTCAGTATAGCAACCATCAGTTAGGGTTTAGTGAGTTGTTAGCGTTATAGTCAGTCTTCCAAGTACCAAGCTTTCGACAAAATACATAAGAAGATGGCTCAGGCTGAACCATTCAAGGTACCGTCACTTAGGTTCACTCTGTTAACTAGCGCTAAACCAACACTGCTAAGCTAGGTTAACTCTAACTAACGTCACCAACGTGCAGATTTAGCAGCACGAGCTAACGTTACAAATGTGGAAAAAAAACAAAAAACTGCCAATGCGGTTCATGCAAACATCCAACAGCTAGCAAATGGTGACTAACGTGTTACGAACAAAAAAATGGAGATTAACGTTGTGGAAAGTAGCCTGTCTCATCTACCAACGTTAGTTTGTGATGAGCTCCCTGCTAACGCTAGTTTTTCGGTCTGTGTTTTATCGTTGATTGATTGTCCAGAGAGCCTTTCTAGATATCTGACAGTTTGATCGATGTGATTGCGATCGATAGTTTTTTTTTTTTAAACTGTTAAAAATGATACATTACTCCCTCGAGTCGCAATAAAACTCTTAACGTTAACTTACTCAAGCAACTACGTTATTTTGCTACTGGAGCAGTTCTGGGGCTCTTCTCTTCAAATTTGACATTGTTATTGCTAAACACTACAACGATAAGTGCTTTGTGGTGTTTTTTTTAACGTTAACCACAGTACAAGTCTGCCTACTCAATAGCTCCCCCACCCAACATAGATTTAAAGGCACCTCAGGGACCCATTACCTTGTGAGGTTGTGCCAAGATGGATAGCGTGGATCCCTGGTCCTGTATCAGCTCCTGATGTTGGAGTTCATTACACTAGTCGGTTGTCTGAGACTAATTAAGTTACATGTGTAGAAGGAAAGATGCTTGTCTTAGGAATCTAGCATTTCATGTCTGAGACTTGCTGAGGTAATTTTGAGAACGACATCAAGCATTTGAGAGACTTTTCATTACATATATCTGTCTTCTAAACCCCAAAGGAGGAAGGTGTGCTATTATAATACATTTTTCACTTTTTTCACACGCTATACTTTCAAGATAATTCTCAGAGGTTTTGTGTTGTCCACGTTCAAACTCAAGATGCAAGTAAATACTAATGAATAACAGTTTGAGGCCATTTGGGTAGCAGCATGGCAGGTCTTGGGCATTACGTCAGGAGGAAGCTGTAATACAAATAGGACCACTGTCGAAATCCTGCCTGCGGTTAAAGAACCAATTCACCAAAACGCCCTGCCTTGTTTGTTTGCAACAGAGCTTGTTTGAGAACAAGCAGGTGGAGAAGACGAAGAAGGATCCTAAGCGGCTGTCGGTGGAGAGGATCTATCAGAAGAAGACCCAGCTGGAGCACATTCTGCTCCGCCCCGACTCCTACATCGGCTCTGTGGAGCCTGTCACACAGGTAAGAACAGCAATGTCTGCGTCTCTGAGATAGATGGCTTCATTAAGTTCCCGTCATTGTTTTTAGTTCATGGGTAACACTCACAGAGGGAGGGCTGTGTTAGG
>CABFOQ010023270.1:0-24249 GCA_900660455.1 Gephyroberyx darwinii
GATGCTCCCGGAGCTGTCGTGTAACCCGGGCCGAGTGTGCAGAGGGATGGAGAGGACGGTGAATGGGGGCCAGTGGAAGGCTGACTCTCTGGACCTGAGCTGCGACCTGCTGGAGGAGCTCGGGGAGCAAAGACAGACAGACAGGCCCATCAGTGGACGCAGGAGCTCAGCCCGAAACGCTGCCAGACAGACAGAGGAGCAACACCTCGGAGCTACTGCACTCTCAAGCACCGGTAGGCTGCTAACACAGAAAGATATTGTTATATTTTATTATCGCTCTCCTGTAGTAGTAGTACTAATATCACATTTAACATCGAACTAGTGTGTAATGCACAAGCACTGAATCAGAGCAATATCATGATTCCTCAACAACATGGAGCTGGTGGATTTTTTTGATCACCACATGTCAGTTTGTTTTACGTCAGTAGATACTTTCCAGGTCATTTTTTTTTCTCTTGCCACAGGCCGCCTATATGAACTGAACCCTCCCGCAGTTACTCTCTCAGATGTTGATTTGATTTGATGCAGTCGTCTTAACGTTAGTCAGAGTATGTTTGTGTGTTGAGGGGCCGATTCGTGTGATGCTTATTGGTTGAACGATGGAGCGTCTCTCTTTCCACCTGCTGTTTGATTTGGTTTTTGTCACTCAGTCATTTGTTTTTTTCCCCCAAATGTGGGAACTAATATTCTTTTAATTGAAACATGTAAAGGACGTCGGCATCTCTGGGGATCTTTTGAGATTATAGAAGAGAGCAGATTCCCATTTTACAAATCTGACTGCTGTTTCCATTATAATCCCTTGATCTTCCAGACTACAGGCAAATGAACTACCAGACTTCAGGGGCTGTTTGCTCTCTCACACACACACACACACACACACACACACGCACACGCACACGCGAGTGCAGTCAGACTGGTGGAGGCAGGCGTTTGTACAGCAGCTGTTTGACACTGGGGATGTAAAATTGGTTCAAACATTTGATAAATTTACAACTGAACAGAAAAGAGACTTTAGGGTCTCACAAACTTAACTTGTGTTTTTTGTTTTGTTCAGTATGATAACTGAAGGCTGTTTACAATCAAACATCCTCTCATTTGCTTTGCCTCAACAGTACCTTATGTACCTTCTGTGTTTGTATGTTCCCCAGAGGAGCCGTTGTCTTTAGTAACCACTAACAGGAGACAGCGCACCCCTCGGGCCCAGTTGCGCAGCCAGCAGGACGACACCCTCATGGAGTCCTGGGACTCTCTCACCAAGTTCAACCAGTGCCAGCGTGGACGCATCTCCAACATGGGCTTTGAGGGTGACATCTTTGACGAGTTCCTCCAGCGTCAGGGCCGGGGCCCACCCACAAATCCTGTCAACCCCTCCACGGCGCCCAGGAGCCCGCTCTCCTCCCTGGCCGCCCAAGGGGGCCTATGCGAAGACCCAGAGGATGATCCATCCACAGAGCGGGAGGAAGAGTTTGAGATCCCAGTGCTGCCTCAGGGCCAACGGCTGGTCATCAACATCCTGTCCACCTGGGGCGACCGCCACTACGTGGGTCTCAACGGGCTGGAGGTGTTCAGCTCAAGCGGAGAGCCCCTCCGTCCCGCTCACATCCGTGCCGACCCTCCAGACATCAACATTCTCCCGGCTTACGGCAAGGACCCACGTGTGGTCAGCAACCTGATCGACGGGGTTAACCGCACTCAGGACGACATGCACCTCTGGCTGGCCCCCTTCACCCCTGGCCGCAGTCATGTCATCTTCCTGGACTTCGCAGCTCCCCACCAGGTGGCCATGATCCGCGTGTGGAACTACAACAAGTCGCGCATCCACTCCTTCAGAGGGGTGAAGGAAGTGGAGATGCTGCTGGACGGAAGGTGCATCTTTAGGGGCGAGATCGCCAAGGCCTCAGGGAACCTGTCTGGAGGTAGCGCAACAGGATAGGCCTTCTAGTTTTTATAGGCCTTTGTGTGTTATTTTTTTCTATTACTAAACTTTGCATAGAGAACCTCTAAATTGCAGCATGTACTAGTTTAGTTTAGTTGTATTTCTCCATTGTGACCCCAGGACTGGACCAGTTTGGGGACACTATCCTGTTCACCACTGATGATGAGATCCTGGAGGCCATGTCTCGTTATGACGAAACCTTCCAAAGCGAAGGCGAGGGTCCCGAGAGCCTGGTGCACGAGGAGGAGCTGCAGAGACCCCGCACCGCCGATGGAGAGGGGGAGGAAAGGCCCTTCACACAGGCTGGCTTCCGAGAGGAAGACCTCGCTGTAAGTACAGGACTTTTCTACAGAGGAGGAGGTGAAGGGTTGAACAAGCGAGTCTAAAATAAATACTGGTGTTGACAAACATTGGTTATGTCATTTGCACTTTATGTCATGGAAAAATCATGGAATTTCTCTAACAAAATTGTGTAGGAACCCGGAGTGTTATTTGGGACATTATTTTAGGCATAAGAAAGAGGAATTGAGCCATGAGGGCATCAGCAAGATGGTGTAAGGCAATTACGTTTCTGAAATGTCTACATATCCTCTCAGTTGAAGCTCCACCTCAACCCCACTGTAAGCCAGTCTGAGGAGAACATGGAGCATATCCCTGGGATGTACACTGGAAAGTGTGAGTACATGCCGCCACATAAACAACATCCTGTCGTCACATCTTCACATCTACTGGATAGACAGTAGAGGCTCTGGTTAAGTGTTTGTTTTTCATCCTCAGACACTGACTTGACAATGACTGGATGTGTTTGTCTCCCCCACCCCACCCTTCCACCCTTCCACCCCAGGCCTTAGACTAGAGCTGGTGTTGACGTGGGGGGACTCTCACTACACTGGTCTGACAGGGCTGGAGGTGGTGGGGCAGGAGGGAGAGAGTTTACCTTTGGACCTCAGTATGATGGCCGCCTCGCCCAGGGATCTAAATGACCTGCCTGAGAATGGGCAGGACCTACGCACCCTCGATAAGTACGTCTGACACCTCGTTCTGTGTGAGCACAGTCATATCTCATATTTGAAGCATTTAGCTGATGCTCTTACCCATAGTTACAATGTGTACAATACTATGAGTTTAATTTCTGATATCACAAATTGTAAGCAACCAATAGTAAGAGTGCAACCCCTCTCTCCCAATCTCACTCCCTCTCTCCCCCTATCCTGCTGCCGGGGAAAAGCTAATGATGATATTTCCTCTTGCGAGCCAAATATCAGCGTCATAATCCTGATCTGTTTGGTTCAGTCTCCAGTGTTGAGATGTCTACTTTCCTTACCCAGGCTTATAGATGGTCACAATATCACCACAGAAGACCAGCACATGTGGCTGATCCCTTTCTCCTATGGAGAGCCCCACACCCTGGCCATCACCTTTGACAAGACCCAGACCATTGCTGGACTCCGTGTCTGGAACTACAACAAGTCCCCAGAGGACTCTTACAGAGGGGTGAGACACTCAACCAATATAATACCATAAACGATGTATACTACCAAGAGATGTAATAAGATAAATCATTCAGTACAATAATCACAATATTGTCAATTACTCATTTCACAGGATCAAGCTTTATTGTTAAGATTGTGTTTGTAAGATGATCGTGAAATCATCTGAATGAAGTAGTAGCTATTTTGGCTCATATGAAGCAGGATGATGTAATCCGAGGGTCATGTGCCCTTCGATGAATCATCAAAATATGGAGGAGTGTGGGGCTTGTGGCCGGCGAGTGTACATGAGCAGAGTAAAAACACACACCATCTGTTTCACCCCCCCCCTCTCTGCTTCAGGTGAAGCTGGTCCACGTGTTCATGGACGATGTCGCCATCTCCCCAGCAGAGGGTTTCCTCATCAGGAAAGGACCAGGCAACTGCCACTTTGACTTTGCCCAGGAGATCCTCTTCCTAGACTTCCTCCAGACCCCCGCCGACAGCAAGAGCACCGAGGACTACTCACACAAGTACGGGCCGGGAGTTTGGACTCATTTGTACAGTTAGTATGTGATCTTGTGTGAAGTGCATCTTCCCAACTGTAACTGTGTTTTCTTTAAATCAGGGGAGGCTCTAAGAAACAAGAGCAGGCCAGCATGGACTACGAAGCCCCCATCATGCCTTGCGGGTGTATCCTTTCTTTAAGCGTGACACTGTACACACACTGACTGACCAACTCAACGGGTTTGACAGCTTTGTTTTAAATGAATGCGTGTCTTGATGACTACACAAGGTCTACATGTCGTATCGTCCTTGACCTTTACTCTGCCAGTTATCTTCCAGCTGCAGCTGTTAACAACCTGGGGAGACCCTTACTACATCGGCCTCAACGGCCTCGAGTTCTACGACCAGAACCACAAGAAGATCAACCTCAGTGACAACAGTATCCTCTGTGATGACTTAACATCAGTGGAGTATATACATATAATCTGTCACATTGATACATGGTGCAAATCCATAAAAGGATTGAGTTCAAACCTTACTGGAGATATTTAAAAATATATATATATTCTGTTCAAATAAATGTGTAAATATTATAACCCACCTCAGGTTCAAATATACCTTTATTATTGTCATCCACGTGACAAAACTTGGAGGCATGATGTATTTTGTCACTATGTTCTGGTGTTTACACTGATTGGGTTGACATAATTGAAGGTAGAAATGTCTACCTTTGAATTCCTACACCAGTAAGTCTGATTGTGAATTTGTGATATCGGATGCTTTCAGTCTGAATCGGTCTGTTCCTCAACGTCTCTCAGACATCGCTGCTTTCCCAGACAGTGTAAACGTACTGGACAGTGTGAACGGGGACGTGAGGACTCCAGATAAACTGGTGGATGGAGTCAACACCTATGATGGAAGGCACATGTGGCTGGCCCCGGTGCTGCCTGGACTGGTAAAGATGTGGGCTGTGTTTGAGGGAGCGGAGCAGAGTGAGCAACCATACTGTCTCTGCCTTACTTGCTTTGAGTGTGCTGAATGTGTTTCATACAGGTGAACCGTGTCTACGTCATATTTGACCAGCCAGTGACCGTGTCCATGATCAAGCTGTGGAACTACTCCAAGACGCCACATAGAGGGGTGAAGGAGTTTGGGGTGAGCCTCCTAGTCTGCTATAAGCCACGCAGTCACCTTCATACTTTTGCACACGAGGCATGCAAAAATCCTTGTGTCTTTGTGTGTGCAGCTGCTGGTGGATGACCTCCTGGTGTATAACGGCATCTTGGACAGCGTGAGCCACGTGGCACGAGGTATTCTGCCTACCTGTGACCCAGTGGTGCCCTACCACACCATCCTCTTCACTGACAACGCCTACATCGCCCACCGTGAGAGGAACACAGTCATCAGGTACCCTGGCATCTTAGGACGCATGCGGCTTGACCCAGACATAAGGATATGATTGGCTGCCTGGTTACATGTGTGATTGGTTGCACACTGCCTACTGATTGATACTGATTGCTGATTGGCTCTGCACCCTTTCTGTAACTTGTCACGCATGGTGCATTACATTATTGGTACACAGTGTACATCTATGATAAGCCGTGTCCAGCGGTGAGTATTCCCTTTTGCACACTGTAGGTGAAATCGAGTGTCAAAGGATCCCAGTCAGAGAACTTCTTACCTTTTTTTGAGATAGTCGTTGAGTAATATCAGTGATTGGTTAACATGATGGGTTCGATAAAACCCCATTACCCAGAGTAGTGAGTTGTTTTGAACGGAGCTGTGCTCTTCTCCACCCCAGCCCCCGTGGCAGCAGACACCACCAACAGTGAGTAACAGAGCCCTGAAAGCCCCGTGTCAGCACCCCCTTGTGGTCGATCCGTGTATTGAAGAATCCTCCAACACTTTCGAATGTCCCCCAGTCATCCCACACCCTCACCCCACAGTTTAGCTTGTGATGCCTCAATCCCCCAACCCTTCCTCCCTCCCCTTCTCCCTCCCTTATCTCTCTAGCTCCATCTTTGGTCTCAAGGCCTGGACCTGCTGGCTTCAAGCTTCGCTGTCAATCTGGCCTCCATTTTGTGTCTTTCCCTATTCCAAGTTCCCATAGGCGTGACTAGATAAAGTATTTACCCAAGTGTAACTGCTGTGGCTTCTTGTTGCGTTTCAGTAATTATGTGGAGGACCAGGATGTGAAGATGACCAATGAGAATCAGATAGTCCATCACAACAAGAGGAAGCAGACAGCAGATCCAGGTGAGCTAGCTAAACGAATTGTCCTGGGTGGGTGCTATAATAAAAGTATCCAGCATCAATCAGTAAAACATTCCTTGAGTCTAATCTTCAACTAAAAAGCTTCATTTGTTCTCCCTCAACGCAGCTCTTCGTCCTAAAACCTGCATGACCGACGCAGGGAGAGGAAAGAGGTACTGACCAACAGACGGATGTGGATTCAGGTCACACCGCTCATTCAAAGGCAGCAGAACTGAAGGGGAGGAGCTATGGCTGACTGCCCTGAGCCTCCTTTACAAAAACAACCCCAAAGCGCTCCGTCGGCCTCTTTCCACGGTTTGAAATTGGGGCGACAAGGTCCCCACCGAAGAGGACGGACTTGCACAGGACACAGTCGGTTTGCACACACCCGCAGGTTGGCTCGCTCCCCTGTCCCTCACCACGTAGACACACCCACAGATGCATATTATCCAGAACCTGTATAGTTGCCCCTGTTGTCCCTCCCACAGTGCCAGGGTAAACCTGTGAGGCTGCAGTCTGTCAGCCCTATGATCGTGCCTCGTTCTACTCACTCTTATCTGTGGCTGCTAATTGTGACTTTTGTGCTGCGTACTTCAATGCTGCTTGTGGCGCGTCAATACTCAAAGATAAGCTCCGGGGGCCACACAGGTACACGCTGACGACAAGACAACCACGTATGATTTAAGATAGCCCTTAGCTTAACAGCTACGATAACTGACTAACACACCCGGCAGTGTGCACCAATCATAATGCTATGCAGACACTAATTTCTATCTATGAACAATTTATATCTTTTGGCTGATATGTTACCAAGCCTACTGGTTTTACTGGGAGCAAGTGGAGGCAAAAGAGGTTCTCACCTTTGGAAGATGTATATGGATGCCTGAAGCGGTACCCTAGTTGAGAATAAGAGGATTTTGGTACATTTTAGCTAAAACAAAGACTACAGCTGTACTAGGCTACACTGGCTGTTCAGACTTCATCTTCTTAGACAAATATTTGGCGCTCCTGAATTTGGTATCAATTCATATATTTTTTCCACTACATTTTTCTGCTCAGCATCAGGTACATTCGTCAAGACTTGTTTGCTATCCAAGTGACCTTGACTGAAGTTGCTATAGAGGGTAGATGGAGACAAACATGTCTTGAAGCTGTAAAGCAGTTCCAATCATTTTGGTTGGAAATGGAAAAGGGAAAACTCTACATTGGCCAGTTTTGTTTGGATGTCGAGTCGCTAACAGACAACTTCTAATATGCAAGCACTGTTGACATACCTCAACCGGAGGGGAGTTATCTTTAAAAAGGGATGAAATCTGGTTCTACCTTGATTATAATACTTAGTACTTGGTGTTGTACAAACTGTAGTATTTTGTTGCATGGGACAGTCTCCTCAGCGTTGGCTGAAGGTACCAACTTAAAATGTTAGACATTTTGTGTTTTGAAAAGATTTGCTGCTTCATTGAGCCACACTATAGCCTATTTCATACTCCAAGTCCTTGCATATGATGGGAGGAATCTAACGGTATACGAAATGCAGTTTTATGTATTTAATTTCAACGTGTCTAACAGCAACAATAGTCATCACTCTGTGTCTCCGTCCTGCTCCGTGTGGTGGCGGCTATAATTGTACGTTAGACATTCTGTGTTTAAAATATTTAATTATTTTTCTAATCTTGTTTAAATGTGTATATTTGATGTAGGTATATTTGGATAAATAAAAGAAAGTCTTCAAGTTTCTGAAAAAGATGAGCTCCTCATTGTTGGCTTACATTTCTAGTCTTTTTTTAGGCCAGTGGAGCGACCAGCCTGTAGACTCAGTGGACCGAGCCTCTCATCCACTACCATGGGTGAAGGTCGTCTTTCCACCGTAGACTTCAGATGTGTCTGAACATGCAGGCCTGTCCTCACTTGACCTGCTACCGTTATGTCTCAGATTACACCGATAGAAATGATCTCCACATAATGTAAATAAAAAGTCATCCAGCTCAATAATAACCAGCGTTGAGAGAAAGTCAAGGGACCCTTCATAAATATTGCCTGAGACATTTTAATGCAGAAACTGCAATACAATTCCTGTCTTTTGTATTATAATCACATTCAGTAGTGGAAGAGTAGTAGTGGTGGAGCCACCTACCACTTCTACAAACATTTAGCAGTGAATAGCACCACAGCTTTGGAGACGAAACCTTTAGATCTTTCCTGCAAAGGTCCCATCTGCTCTCTGGTCATCCCACTTCTGGATCTAAGAGGTGGAAAATGCACAGGAAAACTTAGTTGGAAACCTGAATATGGTTCTTTGCTGTTTTCTATCTTGAATGCTCATATTGGCTCATTTGAATTGAATTACTTAAAATTGTAACTTTAAGAATAATTTGATGCGTTACTGAATTAAATTCAGGCCCAGAAAGTGACAAAACGTGATGTTTGCCCTTAATGAAACTTATTGACATGCAGTTGAAGGATTTCATTCCAAAATGCTTCACATCTGTCCACCAAAATTCATTTGTCAATAAGAGATTTCATCCTCCACTGTGTTTTAGAAGCAAAGCTCTTTGGTTGGCTAATAACATAGTATTCTACAATGAGATTTCCTTTTATACCAGCAATCATTTTAAGACGAGGTGACTTTTTTAAAATACTGGATATCTCCTTTTGGAATGAAACTCCTCAAATTAATTTTTCCCATTGAACCTTTTATTTCTAGTAATGACAAACAGGTAACGCCCTATTAAACTCCCTTTAGGAGCCCACACCTCATTCAATGCCCACTAGTCGCATCTGAAGGGTTTCATTCCACAACAGTGTATATCCATTTTGGCAACAAAAAAACCCCTGCTAAAATTCAACAGTTAATATTTATTTTAAAATACATGGACGGTTGTATTCTTAATAAACTATTTTATGAGCAAGGTCTTAAAATGACTCATAACTTCAATCATAACCCAATATGTCTTACGGTGACTCTAATTTTGGAATGAAACTCTTTCCGTTGTTTTGATTCTCGGGCCTGAGCAGCAACTCAGGATGTTAGGGACAATAAAGGTCTTTGACCTCCAGCTGAACAGCAAACTCAGCCCACACAAGGACAACCACCATTTATATTTTACTATTTAAGTTGTGTTAATCTCTTTTAGAAAACAATCGAGCTGATGGAAAAGTTCAGAAGTGGTACATATTTACCCAGGACATGGGGCAGAGTGATTTGTAGACCCTCTTGTACCAATCACAAGGGGCAGTGTCAACTCCTTTGGCGTCCAGGGCTTTTTGACAGCGGTGATAGTCTATAAATAAAGAAACAATAAATATGAAAAAGATCCATGATTTTTTTTAAAATTTTTTTTATTATTTATGTATTTATTATTATTGAATCCAGCTCAGAGTTGAGAGGTCAACATCTTTAAAAATCCTAGAAGAGCTGACAGATGTTTTAACAGCGGCTCTCCACAAGGGCGGCTGTCCCTGGCTTGAGGCATTATGGCATAGTGACATCTATTGAAGTTAACGCCAGTAACCACATGTCTCCATGGTTTCAACTTTTATTATATGAGTATTTCATCTTCATTTCCAAATGTGAGAAGGGCTTGAGAGCCCAGTTGAATGCTTCGTCCTTGATCAGCCTTACCCATGTAGTTAGACCAGCAGTTCCTCGTCTGGTTCTGGTTGGGGAACCTGGCGTCAAACGGAGCAGTGCGGTACTTCTGCAGCTTGGCTTGGATGTCTTCAGCCATTTTCACTTATGTCAACAGTTTTCTTCTGGGGGGGGGCAAGAAAGAGACGTTTCTGTCACCCAAACCCAAACTGAAGCTGCAGTGCCTGGAGACTGATTCACTAAAGGCGCAACTTCACTAGGGCAGGTGTGAGGTTAACTTTGCCTTCATAACATACAGGTGAAAATGCGCACCGATGAAGGTTTGGAGGATTATTTTGGGAGGTTCCGCGGGCTGGATGGGACACACGGAAGATGCTTCTGGAAATAGCCTGTTTTAACCCAGATACAATATTGAATAAGACCGGAAACTATGCAACCGGTTATAAAAAAACAACAAGTGATTGACGTTATTCGATGTATCAGCTTTTCACTTGTTTTATTAGAAAACACGCAACACCCCGGTAGGAAACAGAATATACTAAACCATATTTACACGCTTCCTTATCAATAGCTTGTCATCACGTCTTTAAGAACATGTCCTTTTAACATAGCCTAGTTTCATTCTTGTTCATCTTACCAATAGCCTATACAGCTAATGTTGTATGTGAGCAAATAGTTTAAATGTTAGTACTACAACGTGAAATACAGACAATGGAAATGTGCAGAATTAAGCGGTGATGAAATTAAGCGGTATCATTTCCAGACCAACAGGCTTATTCAGTGTAATATTCTTTCATAATGCACGCGCAGCCTTTAAAAAACTGTGATGTCATTTCTGAGTAAATATAAGTATGTATTAAAAATGTTACCTTTTGTTGCAGAAGTGACTGGACAGTGCTGCGTTCCTCAGATAAGCACCGAGCCACGCACGTCATCAGTCTGACGGTATTGTAGCCGTGCAGTCCTATCATAACTGTATGGCGGACTAAGGTCACATCGGAATGACACACAATTAGGGTCATAGGTCAGAGCAGCTACAGGTTCGATATCAATAATCAGTGATCAAGAAGCCAAAAAGAAAAACTACAAAAATTGATTGTATATTTCACACACACACACACACACACACACACTGTTGTATTTTTCTATTCAAGGCGGAAGTATTTTATCATCCAGTGTCCATGTTAATCATTAATGGGCTATAGCTACAGTTGGATAAGCAAAGAAAGGTATCTCAGGAGGTCACACGTATGCACTAGCCCGTTATTTTCCCCCTTCCATTACATATCTATATACATCTATATTATATAATATGTATAGAAATCTCAAGTAAAAAAACGGGGCAACTGCTGCTTGTCTAAACTAAACCAGGAACTTACTCTCTAGGAATTACATCTGTCAGGTCGTTGGGGGGCGCAAGTGAAAACATGCGCTCAACAGAGATCATGTGAGTGGGGACTGTGGTTCTGGGTCCTAGCGGGTGGTATCATAGGATGGAAGAGCACGGTGCCCAATCATTTAGCCGGTCGGTTATTTATGTGCTCTCGATTGGGCACCATCATAGGTAGTGCTTCATTTTGGCTACAGAAGGTATATTCACTTCTGCCCAAAACACCTGTTAAAACATAGTCACAGTAATGGAGGTATTCCGGCCATGGACTGTATTGCTCTGCATTTGCTGCAATCCCTCTTGACTAATAATCGTTCAGCCTGTTTGTGCAGCCAAGGTAAAGATTTGTCCGCCCGGTATTCCCTCGGTACACCTCCACAAATTGAGCGTCCAGTTTCTGCGATATAAGCATCCAACTCCCATCCGCTCCTCAGAAATCCCTGCAGTGAGCATCAGCCTTGTTTCACTGCGTTCATGCCGTGTCGGCTCTTCCTGTTATCCCGGTCCAGTACGGGGTTGATGGTCTGATTACTTCTCCACAGGGAGCGAACATCGGATATCGGATATAGCCGTGCGCGTCACGCGGAGTAAACCACGCGCCGTTGACAACCAGCCAGCACGGCAGCGGGACGTTGTCCAACACATCCCTGTGCATGTGCATGAACTGAGTGCAGACATAACACAAGAGGGCAGCACGAGGTTACCGAACCTCCACCAAAGTGTCGGTAGCATCCCGGTGGACCCATCAATGAAATTACACGAGGCCATTTCTTCTAAAAGTAAACAGTTTAATATTGCTGAAATTCAAACAGATCAAGTAAAACCAGAAGGAAAAGTCTATTCCACAGGTTCAATATATTAATGTACGGGGAAAAAATAAAAACGTCATCATCACCCATTTTTTAAAAGGCATGAATGTTTAACAACCCTTTACAAGGAGCTATAGCTATGATGAAACTGAAACTGTAGTGTTGAATGCCTCCAGGGAGGTTTGCAGTTCTGTCAGTGTACACTAAAGGCATCACTAGTTACAGCATCTTGGATTGAGTAAGTACCCTCTAATGGACACGCATGTCATATGATTGTCATCTACAGTACATTTGACTGCCTTGTCAATACTTTTGGAAGCAGGATCTTTTACAAAAATACTCACATCAACCACAGCATTGTATAACTTGGGGAGTGTATGAGAACTACCAATGTACATCTGTTTCATAGGGTTAAAGCACATTCACCAGAAAATCCAACCAAGTGAAACTAAGGAAAACTCATATTGTGCAACCATGCATTAAGGCTATTGTAACTTGAACTATGACCTTTTCCATTGGCATGCTTTTGCTGCCTTTAAAAGCACAATGCAGCAATCAGTTGCATAGATCCAAATCACAATCCAGCTGATAAGAGTCTGTGCACAAAGAAAACAGCACAGCACTGATGCTTAAAAGTGCAAGGAAATAATACAGCAAGTCTTGATGAACAGTCTGAAAAACAGGATTGCCAGGAGACAGTGGCTTTACAGAAAGTGGACGAGGTTGACCTTAAGATAGTATGCATCCAAACAGATCTGAGAACAGCTGATGTCTAGTATGGAAAGATCCTATCAAATCAAGTCAAAAAGGCGCACTTAAACACAAAGGAATTTGTTTGGTTGTCAGTAGTCATAAGGCCGTCATAGCTAATGTACACACTTTGGTTGTTAAAGTCAGGTCGAGCTACTGTACAGTTAGCTATGTCATATGGTTGCAGCATTGAGGATATACTGTACATTTTACAGTTGGTCCCATCAGTCATCACTGAAGCGGAGTCGGTTGAAGGCCTCTTTGATGTCTTCGTTGGTCTCTGAAACGCTGCCGCTCCCAATGCGGAGAACCCTGCTGCTGGGGACGTCCTGCTTCAGCTTTCGCTTGCTGAGGACCACGGTGCCCTCCGCACCCTCACCCCCCGGGCCCATCAGCAGGATGTAACAAGCATGGCGGCCGCGCTCCAACAGCGTGGCTAGCATAAGCACACACATTGTCATGTATTATTCACCCCAAATTAAACTTCTAGGCATCTGTTTGAGTGAACGAAATCCAAATAACAAGGAAAAAACACCTTTAAATGCAATGATGTGGTCCATGACATTGGTTGACTCTAGGAGAACTTGAGAATAGTGAGGATGCAGCATGTATGAACAGCGGTCACCAGGCATCTGAAAGAAAACAGTCATTTCAAACAGCATCTCTCACTCATTGCTATCTGTGTATCGATAATAAGAGTTATTTCTCATGAAGGTAGCGCACTCACAGAGGAGTTGGTCTCCGAGGGCATCATGCCCCAGAACATGAACACAGAGAAGGAGTTGATGGTGTTAATCGAGGCCGGTCGGGGTGAGTTAGGACTGGCCAACAGGTTGACTTCCCACAGCACGCCACCCGACTTCCCGTCCAGAATCATTACCTAATGGGAAGACACAAGAGGGGAAATGCCCATTCAACTGGATATCACCATACTAGAGAAGCAGGGTAAAGGCAATGATGAGATCAGGGTTTTAGTTATTGAATGGATTTGTGATTTGGTATCACAGTAGTGTTTGTACTGTTGCGGCCCAACTTACCCTCTTAGTGCCGTTGCCAATATCCTCCTCAACCACTATATCAAGTATACCATCTTTGTTAAAGTGACCAAAGGAGGGCTCACTGAGTGAATGAGAAGAATAGATGAGAAGATGTATTTGACTCAAAGAGCTTGGTTGCAATCACAGAGTAAGTAAGTAAGATCTTTACTGTCCCATAGCACAAAATAATTCTACCTGTAGGGGTTTAATAGGGTTATTGATTACCAATGACAATCACTTTGCCAGGCCCGGAGATTTCTAGCTCACTTTCTGGCCCATACTCTCTGTCTTGGAAACAAGTCCAACCCTCCCCTCACATTTTCTACTGCTCAAACATGGAGGACGGTGCTACGAGCGAGTGACAGATGCTGCATCACATTTTGTTCTCAATTCAAAAAAAGCAAATGAAAAAGCAGCATTATTTTGTGTCCTGGTATATTACCTCTTTACCAGACGTTTCTGTTGGATCTCTGCTCTAATTAGCTAGCTTACTCTGTCCATTACAGGATACCGTAAGCTTGGTGGCCAATAGAGGTCAATAAAGGTCATAAGTTACTTAATGCCCCTACTTAATGCCCTAGCTCTATTAGAAATCAACAGACGTACCTGAGGACGCTGCTGGTATTGGATCTCCACAGTATTTGCAAACTGTTTCCATCTACTAATACCACCTCCTCTCTGGTCACTAGCAGCAGGTTGGAGGGATCGTCTTTTGTCCCTGTTCTCAGCACTTGTCTCACTGAGTCTGACCTACAGAGGAGAAAAACGATCATGACTACTAGCTGTTTGGTGAAATCTGTGTTTCAGACCTGGTTGCAGTCTAAGTCGTAATGGATAGGTTAATGTTGGTATTTGGCTGCTTCTTACTCGTAGACAGGTACAAGGCCAGTGGTGTCACTGGCTTTGCTCTCCCAATGTTTATCCTTCTTGAGGCCTGCTTCCATCCCTGCTTTAGCCATGGCAGCAATCTTCCAAAGCGCCAGTCCATACAAGCCGGTGTCTGTGGAGGAATACAAGACAACTCATACCATCAACTGTATACACATATCAAAACACAATGGTTGGATCAGACCTTGAAATCAATACTTCTCCTAGCCCCAATATTAATACTGGGAAACCAAACCCACAGCACGTCATACTGAATCAATGCATTTAAAAATTGTTAGGATGGTCAAGGAGTTATCTACTGTGGAAACAAAGCTGATCTCAGATACAAACCTCTCTGAAGCAGCACATAGTGAGACCCTTGGGCAGTGTTATGGAAAAGATGCATAGATGTCTCAGCTGAGCCAAGAACCACCAGAGAACCAATCTTGACGCCCGTTTTCCCCGAGAGGAATACCATCTCGGTCTGCAGACATGACAGGAGACATTTCTATTGGGCGAATTTGATTCTGTTGCTATACTGACACGATTCCATTGGCAAGGCTTGTCCTTTGTATATTATAGTAATAGCAGAGCTGATTATTACCAAAGAAATATTACAATGCTAAAATACTGAAGACTTCCAAAGAGGCCCTGTAAAGAGCCATTGAAAACAATGTGCGAGAGTTACAATATATAACTTAATCTTTGCTAGCAAATGAATCTAGCTGTAATAATTGACCAAAGGTGTGTTTACCTGTATGGTGGTGGGTGCAACTACAGCCACATCACAGACCCTGTCCCCATCCAGATCTGGGACATTAAGGACAGACATATTGCTGCGAAAAGTAAATGGCTGAGGCTGCTGCCACCTGATAGCACCTATGAAAACACAGACAACACACAGTTTTTTATTTGAAGTAAAACCTCAGGTAAAACTAAGGTAAAACTTCAGCAAAA
Organism: Gephyroberyx darwinii; assembly: GCA_900660455.1. Lineage (NCBI taxonomy): Eukaryota > Metazoa > Chordata > Actinopteri > Trachichthyiformes > Trachichthyidae > Gephyroberyx > Gephyroberyx darwinii. The sequence continues at coordinate 15,565 of CABFOQ010023270.1, forward strand.
AATTGGGGTTCTTTATCTGGACAGCCAAAGACAAACTAGGGAAACAAAGGCAGCCTATGAAATGTAGGACAACTTTACTGGAACGATACGCAATGCATTTAAAATGGTGCATGCATTCACAAAGCACATCATAAAACATTCCAGGAAAGTTTCCTGGCACCTTTATCTCTCTTTTGTGTGATTCTGACAATTTAAAAACCAGGTCCTGCTGGAGTCAGGCTTTATGTATACAATTTAGATAACCAAGGATGACAGAAAAGGGCTGTAGCTTATTTCCTCTATGTACACAATGATCTACCGCTATTCGATAAGATACAGAGTTCACTAATTCTGCATGCCATTGTATATTTTGGTGACTACTAAAATACTTGTTTTCATGTTATCCTCTACTTTCAGTTAAATGAGTGTGACACTGTCTATTCACAGTGTAGTAAACAGATCATGCACTACTTTATCACCTCTCTGCTGCAGTCATTTGGTCTAAAATTATTGTGTCAAGTGATTTTTCAGAGAGCAAACACCAACACAATTTGATGAATATGATCTGGACCAAAAGCTTTTGAGAAAATGTTAAAAAACTACACCTCACTCTGTGTACACTCCCTCAGTACCGTCATACACACCTCAGTTGCAAACAGTTATTATTTCATATGGGATCAAATCCCCTAAAAAAAAATACTGAAGTTGATATGACAAGACAAAACACCAGAAATAATTTGTGTTCTTTTTTTACCACAGTATAAGTCTGCCTAGTCAATAGGCTCTCACTAAGTGAAAAATTCACCACCCACAGGATTTTAAAAGAATCACAGCATAAACCCATTACTTTGTTAAATGGTACAGAGGCAGATCGCGTTTATACCTCGTGATATATTTTAATGGAAAGGCAGGAAATTTACATTTGACACATATCTAAAAATACAGATAGGATAAAAGAAATTTAGAAATAAATTTAGAAATGATTTTCTATTTTTGGTATTATGACTATTTATATTTTAATGATGTATAGCCACATCATGACACGTATACCTACATACAAGAAATGTGGTGGAATCATTCACAGGATACATAAGATAAAGAGGTGGAAGGAGTCACTAACCAGTGTATTTGTCAATGGCTGTGAACTGGTCAGAGTGGGACAGTAGACAGTCCCAGTCCCTGTCTCCCTCTCTGTTCAGGCCACACTGGGCCCAGTGAAACTCAGGGGCGAGTGGACGCTCCCACAGGGTCTGTCCATCTGTCCCATCCACTGCAAGCACAAACACACACGGCGAGGGCAGACCTGGAAAACACACACAAAGTATAAACAAATTACATACAACAATCTTAATAGTATGCAACAAATCCTCATTTAAGATTAAATTAAAGTTGAAGAATATTTTCATACCCTCATCAGCACATGTATTATTCGGACTGCCTTCCGTGTCCCTGAGGACAAACAGGACATCCATCACCTTGTCTTTGCTTGCATCTTCGATGGCTAGAAAATCATAGGTGGCTGTAGAGGAGAAAGTAGTTAGTCCCCAAGTTAAATCACAAGCAGGCAGAGCAAAGCACAGAGTTTTCCTCACCTGCTTGGGAGAAAGTCCTGTTCCAGGCACTGACATACTGTGGTCTGACAGGACAGGGGATGATGAAGGAGAAGGCAAACACTATGGTGAGGCAGATGAACAGGGATAGGAAGAAGACTGCAGTTCGCCAGTGGGACAGCTTGGAAAAACCCAAGCCTTCCTTACAACTCTTCTTCTTCAGCTCTGCTGCCGACAGTGCTCGTCCCGTCTCAGCCCCGCCCTCTCCGTTCCTCAGAAGGTCAGCTTCTGTGGCACGGTCCGTGGCCTCCATTGTTGTTTCAATGCATTACCAGCTTACAGACCTACCTGACACAAAAAAGGATGTAACTCATACAATGCTGATCCTGCGCTCTGTATAAATACTTACAGAATAAATACTTGCAGAACTCTACAAACTTCTAATCCTCAGCTAACCCAGCATGATACAGTCTATCTCTGTTCTACTCTAGACCGCAAACCTGCATGTGTCGCAGCTGCCTGTGATGATCAGAGCTACAAACAAAGCTTATTGGCAGTCATAGTTATATATGACAAAAAATAATGAAGGCAGCTGTGCCTGTTGATCCAGCTATTTCTGCTGCACCAACCTTTGTGGATTTGAGCCTATTCAGACGTGCCAGCACTGACTCCAGAGATTTCGCAACAGAACAACAACAAACCCATGACTTGCATTCATGTCGCAGCAAACCCTATTATTTGCTCTGTACCCAGAGGCACATGGCAATACTCCATTCGCAGACGTTCAAGATAATGGTGCCTACTACATAATAACTATATGTGACGTAACATATTGTAATAGATAACATAACCTATCTAAATGACTAAAATATTTAAGATGGCATTCTGTTCTTGCTAGCTAACCCATGGGGATTTTTTTTTTTACAGCTGAGGACCTGCCTGTCCGCTAAGTAATTGTGTTCGATAACCACTTAAGTTAGCTAGCTAATTTGGTGATTTAACGGTTAACAGCTAGTTAGTTACTTAACTTGTCCAACTGAGGCTAGTTAGCTCAACAGCACGAATATGGGCTATAACCAAAAGTCCCACCATTTGAGCTCTAATAAGGATTCACACTGACTTGAGAAAAGTATTTTTCTTACCTTCTTCTCCTCTGTCGTCTTTGGTAGATAGCTAGTACGGCTAACTACGAGTCCCAGGCCTGACGCCAAACTGTCACCCTCAGCTGCGTAAACAATTCACAGACAAGCCCACATTTGGGTTCAAGTGAATCTGATTTGTTCATTCGCTGGTTCTCCGCCGTTACAATTGGTCGATTGAGCACAATAGGGCGTATCCTTTAGCTTCACTGACCTTTCAAACAGGATGTTTCGTCATTTCCTCAAATTAAAAAAACGGAAACTGGCAAGTCCACGAAAGAGAGAAAAGCTGCGAGCGGCGATGCTTGGAAGAGTGATTATAGTTAACTAACAATATAATAAAAATACGAAGGGAACTGTAGCTAGTCGCTTGAATTCCATAGAGAAGCGTCGAAGAGAGATTTACAACAATGTCTGCCCAAGCTCAAATGAGAGCTTTGCTCGACCAACTAATGGGAACTGCGAGGGATGGTGAGTTGCAGCAGAATGCTAGCTGTGCTAGCTAGCTAGCAAAGATGGAGCCATTGCAAAGGCTCTCTTGTGTTGGCGTGTGATGGACAAACCTTGCATGAATGGATGGACTGCAGACGGCTATGTGAAATTCAGTAGACCCAGCAGCTATCTTCTTCTCTCGGTTTTGGATTTAATGTTTGTATCCATTGTAGCTGACGTTATGACTCGCCACATATTTAATTTCGAGATTTTTTTTGTCTCATTTCCCGGTGCCGTGTAATATGAAGTTATGGCACGCAGACAACGGGTCAATATTAAAAGGAGGAAAATATCCGCACACTTGAACGATGCTCCCTCAGTGTTTATTCAGAAGTTGTGGCAGCAACGTTTCGACCTCTATTGGTCTTCATCATCTATTGGTCTGCATAACGTTACAATACGCAGGCGATTGGTGAAATGAAAATAACCTATCTGTGTCGCTTATTTACCTAAAATAACTGGGTAACATGTTACATACATAACACTCCTAATGGATAAACAGGCTAGACTTACCTACTTTGGCCCCAGCTGACTTCAATATAGTTGGTAAATGAGAAACACATCTGGTCATTACACTCTTTATCATACAATAAATGATGATCAGGTACAGGTGACTGTCTGAATGAAAGCGAATCATCCCAAATCATATCTAGTTTATCTATGCAGTGGCACTGACACCAACTGATTGGTTGGATTGACTGATTGGTACATAGTTACCTTGAAAGTAAAACTACTATCTGTGGCCTCTTTCATATACAAGAAATACTCTTGCTGTTTGCAGCTGTTTGGATACAAACATTAAAAGATGGATCAGCTGTCAAGTCTGATGTTCATGGGCAGAAAATGACAGCTTATTTCAACCCAAACATCTAACAAACCAGAGGTTGAGCCTGACAGTTGATTGAAAAAAACACTATAGTTTTGTGGCTTATTTTTCAAGTCGATAATTCGATCTTTAGAGTAAGAGTGAATTTGTGTTGTGAGTTTGTGGGTGTATGTGTGTTGAGATTAATATCAAATTCTTCCCATACATATGTTGCATACAAACTGAACAATTGTGGCCCCTTTATTTTATTCATAAAGGTTCAGTGTATCTTTGCCAGCCTACATCAATCTGCAAAGGAGTTGCAGAAAAGCCTCATGTTCATCGAGCCGTGAGTCACACATAATTTTTAAAGCTGTTATGATGAATATCCAAACAATTTGTTTGCCTTCCGGAAGTTATTGTAGCCTATTTTTCTTATCACACAAATGGGTAACTCTTCAGTGGCACTATAATTACAATTTGGAGTAGTGAATGCAGCTTGAGCTAAGACGTCTGGCCGCGCTGAATCCAAAGGAGCAGTTCTCAATGTTCCTTTAGACGTCTGTTGTCAGTCAAAACACAAACTTTGCACAGATCATTTTCAATCTGACTTGTGTATGACTCCCAACTTCTTACTACAGGTATGGGCAAGAAAACTGTTCCCATTTATACTTTTCTACAGCGGGTTTAAAATTCTGCAGCTGAGGTCTTGAAGATGCAGATGGGTACAGTATATGGTGCAGATCGCAGTGTGTATAAACTAACTTTTTTCCTTGGTTTTCATTTGTATTTTGTGTTAATTTCTTTTCAATGTTTCATATCTGTAAAGGACTTGGCTGGAGCAATTTTCTGGAATGTTTACATTTCTTATCACATTTTCTAAAAGCACGGTCTTTTTCTATATAGTAAGATTTACAAGTGTCATGTTAACACCAAGTGAGAAACATAACAAATTTAAGGTAGCCCCATAAAACCATCAATTCCAACAGCACTCTTACAGCCATTTACCAGTTATGTGCGCTTAGTGTTGTATAGCTCTAGCTAGCTAGGCTAATCCCATGACATTCCACACTAACAGAGTGGATGCTGAGCCTCACCACAAGCTAAACTGAGTAGAGGCTCTAACATTACTACATTAATTATGAGGCTTGGGTAAGGTAAGCACCAAGACTGATAGGAAATACGACATACTTGGAGAGCCACCTGCCACTTTTACGTAGTCCCCACTGTTGAGACATTGATGGTCAGACAGAAACCCTGGCTAGCAGAAGCACAGGTAGCTTCTTACTGGCAAATATAATATTGCAGTAATTAACTGTAAGATAAACCTCGACATTCAGAGAGTAAATTACATTTAAGTATTAATTTTTGACTCATTTAGGTGGACACAGAATCCTAAAGTGCAGCTGTAGTGACATTGTCATGTGTCTGCCCCTTTGCTATAGTGCGATCACAGTAACAGAATAGAAAACATTCTATTCCTCGCTCCTGCTAACAAGTATGTGAGGTCTTTCTCATTGGTTGTTTTTGGACTGTTACAGGGGACGAGACGCGGCAGAGGGTCAAGTTCACCGACGAGCGAGTCTGCAAAAGCCATCTCCTCAACTGCTGTCCACATGACATCCTGTCTGGAACTGTAAGTGTGCTACCATTTACGTCTGAGTACCACAAAAAGTTACCAACATCTATTTTAAGGCACTGAAAGGTATTGTTAACACGATATCAGTACCTCTGTCAATGAGGAGGCAGATACTAGCACGGAAATGCAAGATCTAGAGGGCAGAGAGGTCGGTCAGCCAAGGAAAGAAAGATCTGTGGGCAGATCAGTCACGAGGTCTGGAGTCTGAGAAAGAGAAGGCAGTCAGAACAAAAGAAGTGACTAATGTACAGCAAAGAAGGCAGTTCAAAAAGTAATGAAGATAGACCTCAGGATATGAGGAAAAAATGAATCTGTGTACTTCAAGCAAATTTGAATCGTTTGATAGGAGAGGAAGATCTAAAGGAGTGAGCTAGGACAGCATCCTACATGAATCCCTCAAAACCTGACAAATCACTCTTCCAGTAAAATACAAAGAGGTGCAAATCCAGTAAAACACAAGAGCATTCACAGGACTCATATTGGGTGTACAAAAGCGCACCAGAATCTCCTGAAAGTAGCGTGGGAGACGCAAATAACCCCCAGATCATGGTGGGCAGCAGGAGGAAGTCTAGGTCTAAACAAAGAGTCTCTAAAAATAAGTGAGTGACGAAGGATCTCACAGACTGCTTAGTCAGGAACCAGCTAATTCAGTTCAATTCAACATTATCGTCCCTAAGCAGACATTCACAACACAAGTCCACAGCATATGTAGAGTCAAAGGCAGCAGCAGCAAAAAAGCCAATAATTCAAATGGCACATTGGTGCAAAAAGCAGGAATTTTAGTGTGTTAGAGCACAAGCATGGTTTGACATCAAATTCAACCAGCCAGATAAGAGAGGAGAAGTCTCTATGTTGGATTTCTAGACCTGAAATTGTATCAAATGTTACAATCTGGTTGGAAATGAGGAAGCTTAGTTACTCTGAGCTACTGGAAGCGCTAGCTGGAAGGTGGGTGCTGTGGACTTTGTCTACTATTAGTCACCAATCCCCAACTCCCTCAGTCAACTTGCTGTGTAGTCATGCACTATTCTTAGCTCTTCATATATTTGTCTTACACAATTAAACGATGCCTGTTGCCTAACAAAATGTGACATTCAATAAAGAAAGGTGTGTGTGTGTGTGGGAGTATCATTTCAGAATTAGTTTGAAGGATTGGAAAGTATATTTTAAAGATCCAACTCTGCTTTCACCAAATGTCTCTCTCTCATTGTGATCATTTTAAAATGTCTTTGGGTAAGAGTTAATTGGGTGATTTGAAAATGATTTTGGTTTCGTTGCAGCATTCCCACTAAACTTTGTGTCGTGTCTCCTTGTGTTTGTTGCCGATAGCGTATGGACCTGGGAGAGTGCTCGAAGATCCACGACCTGGCACTTCGGGCAGATTATGAAATCGCCTCCAAGGAGAGAGACCTGTTCTTTGAGCTTGATGTAAGTGATCTCCTAAAGTATCTGTATCATCTCATCATATCTATATCTGGAGGTATCTCTGGACTCAGATGTCCTTTTATTCCCCCCTCTCTCTCCCAAGGCGGTGGATCACCTTGAGTCTTTCATCGCTGACTGTGACCGAAGGACAGAACTAGCCAAGAAACGTCTGGCGGAGACCCAAGAAGAGATCAGTGCTGAGGTGGCAGCAAAGGTGAGAGCGTGAGAGGGATAGAGTATAAACACAGACGTATATGTACTGATTCTGCAATATAACGTCCAGTCTTCTTATTTTTGTGAAGAATGTGATTACATACATATGTCCAGGTGTAACCTGTGTTGTTTGGGTTGTGCTCCAGGCAGAGAAGGTCCATGAGCTGAATGAGGAAATAGGGAAGCTCCTGGCCAAGGCTGAGCAGCTCGGAGCTGAGGGCAACGTGGATGAGGCCCAGAAGGTCCTGCAGGAAGTGGAGAAGGTCCGCACCAGGAAGAAGGATGCAGAGGTGAGGAGCCGTGCTCAGGAGTTACTCGTCTTATCCCGAAGTTACTCTGGTTGAACTGTTTTTGTTTGTTTTTGGATTGCTTTTATAGTTTCATGTGTACAAGTCATTGTGTAAAATGAAAATGTCTTTCCTTGTAGTAATTATTTCCCGTTCTGATCCTTCCACCCCTTTTTTCTCCCCTCAGGAAGAATACAGAAACTCTATGCCTGCCTCCAGCTTCCAGCAGCAGAAGCTGAGAGTATGTGAAGTCTGCTCTGCTTACCTGGGTCTCCATGACAACGACCGTCGCTTGGCGGACCACTTTGGTGGGAAACTCCACCTGGGCTTCATCCAGATCCGAGAGAAACTGGATCAGCTAAAGGTTTGTGCCAACCTTCCCCTCCAGTATAGACCTAGAAAGTTCCTGACCAGATAGATGAGTTGGATCTGGGTTTGACGTGGAGCTGATGGCAACGCTTATAATAAAACACGAGAGAGGAAAAAGGCTGATCTTCATGTTTTCAGGGTGTGTGTTAAAATTGTTGTAGTTTCATTGCTAAACCGGTTTTGCTCTTTTCATTTTGCTCAGAAAACTGTGGTCGACAAGCAGGAGAAGAGGAACCAGGAGCGCCTAAAGAGGAGAGAAGAGAGGGAGAAAGAAGAGAGGATGAAGAAGAGGTGGGTGCAGGCCTTTTTAACATGTGTGGAAGCTCATTTATTGTGTGCACTGTATGTTTTACTGTTAAACCTTTTTGTCCGTTCCTTTCACAGGACCAGATCACGAAGCAGAGAGCACAGAAGGTTAGACATCCCCCATCCACCACCAGTCACAACTGGATTGTTTGTACCATTTATTTCTTCACTGCTAACACCAACTGTTTTGACTAAGTTTGGGTGAAAACAATCTTATGGCCTGACTGTTGTGTTATGTTATCAGGTCCCGTTCCCGTGACCGCAGAAGGAGGCGTTCACGTTCCTCTTCACCTCGGGAAAGGCGGCGTTCGCGCTCCCGCTCCAGGGAGAGGGAAAGGAGGAGGCGGCATCGCAGCCGATCCAACTCCCGCAGCCGAGGCCACCGTCACAGCCACGAGCAGAGCTCCAGACACAAGTAAAGACACTCACGCTTTGTTCCCATGATGCTTCCTCACAAGCAAAATGTCCTCAAAGCTCACAC
>CABFOQ010023271.1:0-19867 GCA_900660455.1 Gephyroberyx darwinii
CTCTCCACAATGTTCTTCTCCATAGTTGGGCAGATTTTACAAATCTGTTCAATAATTTGATTGCAGAATTCTTCATTACCTGTGGTTTAAAGCTGTGTAAAAATAATAAATCATTGCAGCTCAGTGATTCATTTGTGCTCATACACTGAAATGTGTAAATAATCTTTAATCTCTAGTGGCATTGGCCCGAGAAATGCTTCTGCGGTAAATTCCATAACTTTTCACCATTTTGTGGCCAGTTTCAGTGGCTATCCAGAGAGTATAATGGTACAAATAAACTCCCTGAATACTTCCTGAACAAGTGCATTGTTCGAATGTTGGACTGGGAAGACGCCGTTATCTCAATGCCTGATGGTGAAAGATGAGACTGGCCTTGACAGTCCAATCCTTGAAAACATGACTGACCTTCTTTATAAAGACCATATTCCTCTCATTGTACTTTGTTCCACTGTATTTTACAGGGATGACAGTAGAATAATGATGGCTTATTGGTGTTCCTGAATACTGCATACATTTCAGACCATGTGTTTTGATATTGAACATTTGTTGATTCATTTGTGCCATCTAGTGGTCAACATCTGAACTATTTGTTCAGAAAGCATTTCTCATTCATTTGTTCCTTCATTCATTTTCTCTACCCAATGATTTCTTCTTCTTCACTCACTCTCATACGTATGGGCAATTTAGAGTATATTATAGAATATATTCTACCTTCTTTCATTAAGGCAACTCTCTGTACCATTAACTGAGCATTAGTTATGCTGTTGTGTTGGGAAACAATACCAATGTCACAAATCAACAAGTCCCTAAAGAGAATTGCAATATGTATTTTCATTAAATGCATTTTATTAGCCCACATCATTGTGGGATTGGAGGAAATCATAGAGATGAGGGGGAAGTGGGTGAAATAATCAGCTGGACAGGCCTACATTTAAATTGCAAGGAAAACTCATACCTATTACATAATACTGATAGAGTGGATAGGTCCCTAATCTCTGGGGGGAAATTATTTGTTCCTGTGAGCTCTACCTCCACTTTCTTGAAAAATTATCTTCAGCTTTTTAAAAATATTTATTTCCTGCCAGAATGCACATGCAATACACAAGAGCTAAAATTAAATCACTATAATTCAGGAGCTTTTTACAACTGGCCACAGAGGGAATCAACTACCTATCCTTGGCATTGTTAGTACTACACCTTACTTATTGAGCAAGACAGGACCACAGAACCCGTTGAATCAAATCAAATCAAATTTATTTGTATAACCCTTAATCACCGTTAGTCTCTAAGGGCTTCATAGTGCCCAACGTGTGAAACAATAAATGGTTAGTACACAACATCCCCCAGCCTTAGACCCTCACAGAGGACAAAGAAAAACTTCCCCCCAAATAAAAACTTTTATGGAAAAATTGGAAGAAACCTCAGGAGGGGCTACTCAGAGAGGGATCCCCCTACCAGGACGGTTGGGCGTGCAAGAGATGCCGAGTTTGGGCAAGCAGCGTATACACAACGCTTAAAAGTTTATTATGGTGGGACATCCAGATCTGATGTGGGGCATCACAGCAAATGGCAGCTCAGTCAGTGTCATCATAGGACTAGGGGACCACCATAAATGAACATATGAATGCATGAGACAGGTTGGAAAACACTTTAATTGTAATTTCCCTACGTTGATAATTGTGACGTGTACATGCATTCAACTTCACTGAAAAGTTGTAGTGGTGCTGGATTGTTAACTTACAGGTACAAGAAACCAGGATCACTTTGAAGTATTAGTATAAGGTATGTTAGGTTACTCTAATACCATCTCAGCATTTGAGGTGTTAAATTATTGACAAAGAAGAGTTGTCTTCTCACTACACCTTGGCCCAATCCCAATATCCACACTCACAGACTTTGAGACGCGTTCCCACCAAGTGCGCGAGGGTTTAGGGCTGTCCCACTGTCAAATCGTCATGCCATGCCAAGTACATGAGGGCTCTCTCGCAGACTTCTTAAGCCCTTTATGCACACTTTCCGTAAGTCCGCATCTCTGCAGACTTTGCCTGAGGGAATTGCCCACAGCTCATAGCGTTGTGATGTTGAATACGGGGTTACCAGGGAAGCGTTAAAAAAAAAAAAAGGTAAACAAATGGAAGGACAAATATTTATTCATCAACCATTTCTTTTATTTTCTGCTTAATGATGCTGTTTTGACAAAAACGAGTAAATTGATTATTTGACAATTACCTCTCGTCCACTCTGTAAGGCAAGAGCCCGGGAGACGTTCAAATCAGACAGTCGGTCCCTTAAGTGCCTTCTTATGAAGAAAGTAAAAAACGTAAAATAGAAAGTCCCAAACCCACAATCGTATGTAACATGTTTTGGTGTCGTCAAGGTAACACGATATGTCGCAACGTGCTGTCCCATTCCTATTTATACAATTTCAAGCCCTTGCAGCCTCTCACACTCAAGCATTTACCTGGTGACGTCACTTAAGTCTGAGAGGGTTCAGGGTTTAGGCCTTAGGGGCGACATTGGGATTGGGCCCTTGATTTACCGAATAGAAGAAAGCTGGTTTGTAGCGCCATCTACTGGAGTTAAGTGGTCTTACTTACCATTGTTGAGCACGCAGAACTATTGTACCAGATTACAGAAGGCGTTTTGTCATGGATAGAGAAAGACTACAGTCTTATACCAAAATGCTACTTATGTAAAGACACCTTTGGCTATCCTGCCACCAACACACACCCACATATAAAGCAAGCAGAGAGGCAGAGCATTGTCAAAAAAAAGCAAAATTTTAATTCTTAAAAAAAGCTCCAGGTACAATGTCTGGTAAACCAGACTCTGGGTGCAATGCTTTATGACAAACACTTAAAAAAAAGTAAAGAGGACACATCAAGTTACTCAATGGTCTGTGTATAAGACGGCCAAGTCAGCAAACAGTAATCTGCTTGTGTAATTCATGTCAATCAAATTCAGAAATGTTAAATTTACCTCACGTTTAAACAACCTGAAATTGGTCTACAGCTGTCAGGGTCAGCATGGCATTGACAAAACAGCAACTTGATGCAGCGAATGTATACTTACATGTAACACTGGAGATGAAGAGTGACAATCTTTTTCCAGCCATGCTGCACTGTGCAGAATTGTCGGTTTCTGAAAACTGAATTTTGGGCCACAGCTCCACAGGGAAGAAGTGTGTGTGTGTGTGTGTGAGTGAGTGAGAGAGAGAGAGAAAGAACACCACTGGCGGCGGCCTTGTTTGGGGGGTTATTTCTTAGCGAATGAGATCTTCATGGCATTAGTCTGTGTGATCTTGAAGCCCTGTAGTGCCTCTCTGGCAGCACCGGCCTGCACCTCATTATCAAACTCCACAAAGGCGATGTCGTGGCGGCCAGGGACCAGACGCACCTCCTTGAACCCTGGGAACCTGACATAGAACAACAATACAGTCAATGCATGGTTCGTGTAGGAAAACAAACATAGGGCAAAAACACGTTACTGCGCTGGCTTTTGATGGATGCATAATGAAATACACAAAATAAAGAGTTGATACTGACTGGTTGAAGAGCATGGACAGCATGAGTTCGTTTGTCTCCTCTGGCAGGTTGGTGAGGAAGAGGATGTGATTCGGAGGGTTTTCTGCCACCTGGGAGGATAGCGGCAGTCAGTAACCAGCAGAGGACTGAATAGAACCACCAACCAACTAAATGTGCATTCACACTGCAAGTAACATGATCAACAAGTCGCCAGAAGTTCATTTCCTACAGAGCTGAGCAACCAGGGAAATTTGGCCAACGTGTGGATCAGCAAGCTTGTTGGCTTAGAACAATTGGCCTCGGCTGAACCGTTCATGGTCATTGGTCGTCAACAGCCAAGCAGAATTCTGCGCTTCCTTGTTTCCCTACCAATGTGATTTTGTTCAAACTACAGTTCCACCTGGCAGGTGCAAAATGTACGAGAAGTTGATTACAGCCATTCAACGCTTCCCAGTTCTCTGCAGGAATAATGGTTGCATCCATTGTTGGGGTCGATTGAGTTAAGTTTATTTTGGATTAGGTTGATTGGTGCTTGTCAGCCACCAGGAAATGTTGTCATTTAACTAACTGTTAAAACACAGCGTTATGATCGGAAATACCAAAGCAGGAAAAAACTCATTATATCTCCATTCCAAACTTGGTAGTTGCACAAGACCACTACATAGATGCGATCAGAGCCTCTCGTACCGCCCACAATCTGTCAGAATAGCGTGACCCATGACCAAGTCGCTCACAGTGTGGACGCGCTGTAAGATAACCTGATTTTGAAGAGACACAGTTTGAAAGCTGGGCGCACGCTACCTGCTGTGGCATTTGTCCTGGCATCTGTCCGGGCATCATCTGGCCAGGAGGCATGGCACCGGGGGGCATCTGACCGGGTCCCATCCCAGGAGGCGGCATCATGCCTGGAGGGGGCATGTAGGGTGGCTGGCCTGGCATGGGCATCATGCGAGGAGCTTGGCTCATGGGAGGCATTCCCTAAAGAGTAAAGTACAATGTTGTACAAGCCATTAGCAGTGATGACATCCTTCCACTAATTCTGCCATTAATATTAAAGTGTGACAGACAGTGTGTCTGTCTGTCGAGGTGGAAAAATATAGACTCTCCAGTTCAATGTCAAGAGAGAGTGGATCCATCTTCACCCAGTGCATGTCACAATATCATCACACCATCAATTGCATTTATTCATTTGGTCAAATTATGCACCGACCATTGTATAACAATCCTCAGTTAAACACAAAATGGGCTACATAACATAGGTAAGGGATATAGCTTTTTTGACTACACTGGTCAAACAGCGTATCAACAGACCGTCTTCATAAGCAGTGTGGTGCGTTACATGTTATAAATATATAAAACAATGGCATTAAGCCTGGATTATCAATGCACCTGTTCTAGACAGTAGGTACTATGCCCAGGAACTTTACAAATGGCATTTCATGGCACATATTTAACTCCCACTGGCAACGTTTTTTATTGTGCCAAAGTGCATGTCTTTAAAATATGGATTTTGAGACTTGCTGATCCAAGTAAGTTCTTGGGAGCTGGTCTGGATCGGCACCAAATACCACATTTACTATCAGAGTAACTCTAGTTTTACTGATAGTAATATTTTTTATATCAGCACACAAATACTGATCACTTACAGTGTCCAAGCAAGTATTAAGCCATGATCTACTTACAGGCATTGCTGCGGGCACCCCAGGGCCCATGGGTGCAGCAGCTCCCGGTACACCTTTCTTGGCTCCAGCTGTGTCCGCTCCCTTGACCTTCCTTTTTTCTTTTTTACGGTCACGCTCCACGAAAGTCCCCTTCATTTTAGCTATAATGTCCGAGTCCTGCTTGGCATACTGGATACGCTGTAGTGAGAGTAGGGTTAAAGAGAAGTCAAGATCAGCTTGAGGAGCTGTCGTAAGTGTATAAGTCTATAGTGGTTGTTTCATTAGTTAGTTGTTAGTGGTAGACACATCTGCAATTGTCTTTCTAATGTAGCCTACTCCCTAAAACCACCAATAAGCCCTAGGGACTTGTAGCCAAGACTTAAAACCTTGCAAGCTTTTTCCTTTGTAAAAGTTAATAGTTCCTTCTTCTCAGTGATCTGGTATCCTACCATATGCTTAACCTACCATGGGTTTGTCGTAGAAAGGGAATCCCTGCATTGATCGCAAAGCATTGGAGGCGCTGTTGACTTCTTTGAAGATGACAAAGGCCTGACCCCTCATCTTCACGTTTCGTGCAACCAAGATGTCCAAGATCTGCCCAAACTGCGAGAAGATGGCGTACAGCGACTTTTTCAACTCTGTAGACAGGAAGATCATACGATCATAGTTTATAGGTGGCACTCGTGTTAAACATTTATTCAGCAACCGGAAATTGGCCCTGGAAGCTAATATTAACTTACCATCTTTCTTGATTTTCTCATTCAAGTTGTTGATGTAGATGGTATGATTGAGTCGTGCGTCCTGGCTAGCCATCTTCTGCTCTGTCGAGAATGATTCGTGGAGCAAAACACACAGAAATTAAATACCGCCTTTCCATTTGCTTCAGCCGAATAATCAAACAGCAAAGCGCTAGCCACATTAGCCGAACATCTCCAATTTACATGAACAAAACGTAGGTGATCGTTAGCTATTACAGCTAGCTTAGCTTGATAATATATATCTGCCACCGCCATTGCAATCCATCACCTTTCAAAGAATCAAAATAAAAAATAAAATCCAAAATATGACTTACTCTTCTCTTTCTACACACCGTCAAACTCCTCGACGCGATGAATGAAAACTCCAACCACACTACTAAATGCGCTGGAATCTCGTACACTGTGATCTCGCGATCAAAGCTGATTTCCGGTTCCTGTCCAGCCTCAAGATTTCATTGGTCAAGCTGGAAGCTGCCAAATATGGGTGAAGGATACCATCCATGTTAGCTAACTGCTACGTGGGTGCCAGATATCACCTGTGAAATGCTACTAGCGTAACTTTTCTATGCATGTTAGCTACTGTTAGAGTTTTGAGCTGTTTGGTCCCACAACTAAGACTATGTCATAGGTGAGTTAGACCCAAACTGCATATAACACACGAGTATTGTTTTTTTGCTTGCCACCGTTGTGACAAAGCTAAGTTACCAAGTGGTTTTTTTTTTTTAGAGAGAGAGGGAGATTGGAGGGTGGGTTGGTGGTGTATGATTAGTGTTGTTGATTAATGGTATTGACACTTATCAACAAGTGATGGTCCCCTTTGCAACCATGCCAAAAATACAAATGCAGATTTCACTTCTCTCTGTCAGAAACCAAATAGAGCACAGAGAAAATGTCAGTGGAGTTTCCCATGTCACCTCCTCCTCCACCACCACCGCCACCTCCAGGACCACCACTTCCTCCAGCTTCAGAGCCCAGCAAGAATAAGCTTTATCAGACTATAGCGAGGGGCAAGAGTCCTGTTGAAGGGGACCATGCAGAGGCCCGCTTGTTGCTCAGTCAGAGGGAGAGTAGGTGAGTAGATTGATTTCTGGAGGTGGCCACCAATGTAGAGATCCAGTTTCACTTTTCTGATACATCTGATAATTACTGACCATTGAACAGTGTTGGTTTGTGTGGGAAAACACTGCTATTGGATTGGGCATACTCTAGAACAGGGGTGAGCAATCATGTGCCATGGAGGGCAGAGGGTATGCAGGTTTTCACTCCAACCGAACACGACACCAGGTGATTTCACTGATTAGTCCCTCCTCTCTGGTTGATGGTGTGCTAATCAATGAAATCACCTGGTGCCGTCTTCGGTCGGAGTGAAAACCTGCATACCCTCTGCCCTCCATGACACATGGTTGCCCACCCCTACTCTAGACAATTGTTTCTTGCTGCGTATGCCTGGTTGACTGTAGTGAGAAAGAAAGTGCTGGACCTGTGATTATTATTAGTTGGTCAAAATCTTCTTATAGACAATCACTCCCGTGTCCATCCACTGTAACTTTGAGCTGGCTGTAATCCACCAGGGTGTATGTGCACCTAGGGGTCCCAGGTTCCAGTTTGACAAACGCTGGTGTGCGCATTGTCATAACCTCACTCCATAGCTGTGCCATATTTGTTTTGTGTCCACTACAGCTCATTTTCTCATGAAGTCTGATTTATTTATTGTAATTTTTCTGTGCTCCAGTTTTAGGAAGGATCTACAGTGGATATTGTTTAACAAATATGTGCCTTCCCTCATTCAAGATGGTCCACAGTAAGTCAAAAAACTTCAGTGGTAGTCTAATACTAATAGGATGAAAGTATTATGTCCAATGGACTCGACTGTTGACTATTGTGGTATTAGTTTGAGTTGAGTGTTCTTTCAGTTATTGAACATAATGTAGTGAGTTGTCTTTACCTGTAGGTGTGGTCTGGTGGCTTTGTGGATGGCTGCTCACCTACGACAGCCACAGCTGAGTATTGACATGGAAACGATTGTCCAGACAGCGTTGAACAGGGGTTACACTGCGCAGGGTGAAATGTTTTCAGGTAATATTTTATTTAAACTTCACAAGCCTTTGTGAATGACAACTTAATGCAACTCTAAACTGTGTTTAGTTTGTGGAAACTTTGAAGAGATTCTATTTATAAGAAAAATCCAACCAACCAAATTTTGTGCAGCTGTGTATGTTCCTTATGTACTCACTAACATTTGTTTTTCAGCCCAAAACATGTCTCTGCTAGCAGAGGAGGTGTATGCCTGCAAGGCAGAAATCCTGACGGGGGGTATCAGTGGTAACAATGCCACAACCATCATCGCACACATGTGTGACGGACAGCCTGTTCTCATCCCGTATCTTAAATCAAATCTTAGACATACACAGTGACCATGAGGGTCTATCTGTGAGGAATGAGCTTATTCTGTAGTTAATCATTCTTGTTGCTGTGTCATGAGAAAAACTGCATAAGTTTCTTGACAATATGTACAGATATGACGAGGACTTCAACCATGAGCCATGCCAACGTAGTGGCCACAGGGCACACTGGGCAGTAGCTTCAGGTAAGACTGGCTAACTCACTCACCCACTCAATCATTCACTCAACATGGCACACATTTACCATATCCATCCCTTCCACCAGGTGTTCTCCTAGGCCTCGACCAGGGAAGCGTCAGCAAAGAGCACACCAAGCCTGATCCCACACTACCCTGGCTTTGCCTGCCCAAGGACACCAGTTCTCTGTGTCCCTATCCCACCACGGGGGTCAGAGAGGCTTACATCCTAGCTAAACAGGGCAAGAGCCTCCGCTACCAGCTGTGGAGTTTAGACAGTGTAGCTCAGAGCAATGAGCAGCTGTGGAAGATGGACCCCCAGAGGGTAAACGATGGGACCCAGTATGTGGTTCCTCAGGGAGGGGTGGAAGCTGGGCTAGCTGGCCAGGTAGTGCTGCTTCACACAAGGACACAGAAACAGCAATCAGTCTGACCCGGCTGTTAAACAGGACCCAGCTGTGGGATTATCAATGGACATTCATTCAAAGTGGTGTTGATTCTCTGAGATGCAGCGCTGCTACATGAAGTTCAAAGCTACATTATGTAACTGCATGTAAAAATACAAGCTCCTCATCAGTCTAGTTGATGAAGTGGGGGCTGTGACAGAGAAGACTGTCCCTCCCGCCTTCGTTGAGCTGCTGTAGATTCACCCAATGAAGTTTTGGAGTCGGGTAGCTACACTGGCGGAAATGTTTTCTCCAAGCACAGGAAGTGACAAATCAAAACTTATGAATCAAACGCACGCAGCTCTGAAACTGCATTGAGCCAGCTAGCGCCTCGACTATCGATACAGGCAGCTGATTTAACGCAAGCAACAGTTATTGAAGCTGCAAGCGAATGTTACATAGTGCAGGTTTAAGCTGTTAAGAGGCATAGCCTATTCAAAACAGTTATGAATGTTATGAAATGTTCATGACATTAAGGTCATCAACTTGAGTGACAGAACCTCGACTCTGAATATGTTTGTGCCTCACTTCTGATGCTGAATGAATGTGGGTCTGGTTATCATTTGTATTTAAACTGACAAGCTATGTGCACTTTTTGTAGAAGGGGTGTCATTTTTATCTTTCAAGTTTTTATTGCATGAGTAGCTCGAAATGTTAATTTTCAACATCACCTTTTGGTGCTAAAGAAGCCATACCAAGCAAATGGAGCATATTTATACAATAAAGAATGATTCACTGCCTAGCTGTAAATGTTTCTCAGTGATTTTGGGTATTCAGTGCAAGAGATTTTTGCACACTAGTTGTTTTGGTTTGAGACTAGTAGAGCTGAATGAATGGTGTATCTGTAGTTGGGGATTCAGAGTAGAAAACACTCCAAAGCTCTTAGTTCCAGTTTATTGCAATCAACAACAGTCTAGACAAAGCAGGGACCTAATATAAATTTTCACCAGTCTGTTTTGCACCTATAAAATGCACTGCCTTTAAAAAGTGTGTTATGGTTACAAAGTCAAGATTTACTTCCTCGTACCACAATCCAGTTCTCACACACAAAGCACGCAGTTTGAAAACCTGATATTATATTACAAATATAAAATGTGGGCCAGAAATATAATACTTTGTAAACACTACATTGTTCCTTTCTTCCAGTAGGTGTGCTTGGTGGGGAATTTTCAGAGATAGAAAAAAAAAAATTCCTGAAGTAGGATTCCAATTGCATGAAGTCATTTGCAGCACTCATTGAGAGCCCTTATAGTCTGTACTGGGTGCCCTGCTTGCACACATTCAACAGTGCTGCCTGACACTGCTGAAGAATGTGACCCTGGAAGACTCGAGACTGGAATGGGCACCAACATGAAGCTTCGTCCCGCCACGTCCCAGTCAGGGAATGCCAAATACATAAGCACAAACTTCATAATGCATTACAGTTATATGCTCATATTGCCATCTTCTTTGTAAACTATCAATTGTATGTATAAACCCACAAAAGCTCATGTAGTGTAGCTAAATGAGGGATATAGCGTTTAAAACTGTTATTCTTGCCTTTGATGGCGCATCACCCATTAAGACATGAGAAAAGTTGAAAAATGTTCCAGTTTGGAGGTTGGTCTTAAGATGATAGATGGGAGAAACGGCACACGATAGCCCGTTGACAGTTTAATCAGGTAATTCCAGTTTCCTTTTTATAGCAATTCACTCCCACTTATTAATCCTTGGAAATCTAAAGCAATACTGATAAACCAGAACAGAGTAATCACACCAATTTCAACTTCTGTTAAACCGCTAACTGTGAACCCAGGACTTGAGTGCTGCTACCCATCTTAAGACACAAAGAGACAGAGCTCATTTTGTTCAATGGCTGTGAGGATCCATAGTGCAACAAATTCCAGATAGGCATGGCTGTCAAGTTGCATACTGTACACAGTAAAATGAAAACAAGAAAAAAAAAATCTTGAATTTCAGACATTGCTGCATTATCATACAAAATGCCACTCAAGAAATAGTTTGTTTCCACTAGAAGTAAATTTAACTTTGGGATTAAAAGTTTATCGGTTTATACTTGGGTGAACTCTCGGGAGGAAAAATAACACGAGTCCACTGCATTGGAATGGTCATTGGAACAGCTCTCCCATTAAAACACTAGGCACAGAAACAGTACAAACAGGGTAAAGAGGCTATATAAAAAGGCAAAAAATTAAATAAAACAGTATTTACAAAGAGACCCCACACACTGGGTTAGTTTACACACAGTTACCAGTGTTTTAGTGTTGCTGTATACTTGTACTTAAAACTCAAAAGTGGTCCATGACAAAAATAAAGCTTCGTTATCCAATGCTCCTCAAAGGCCACTTAAAAAAAGGGTTTCTTCTGCTGGATTCAGTTTGTTGTTGTAAGAGTGCTATGTGCAGCTCTAACCAACAGAGGGAGACGGTGATGAAGGAGAGGAGTAGTAATGTTACATGTGCATGTGTAGAAGTGACTGTCAATGTTGAGGTCCAAAAAGTCAGAAACGGTAAGGTCAACATCCTTTAGTTTGTGGATGAAGTGATTAAGACTCCTGTATGCTCTCTCTCCTCTCTCCCCCTCCCCTTTATGTCTTGCATCAAGACCTTAATTTCCACCAATGGACCATGTGCAAGATGGTGGCCTTTGGCATATTCCACAGCGCAATACGCAGCCTGCGTTTGTTTTGCTCCATCTTCTCAAAACAGGTACAAGTGGATGTTGACGCCTGGATATTTTGCATCGTGGTATGGGTCAAGCATGGTATGAAGCAGAATCAAGCAGACCATATTTATGGACCTTGTCTATTCATCTGTCAATCTCAATTTCTATCATCTTCTCTCATTCCACAAATTCTGAGTGTTCTCCCCATCCATCACGTCATCCACCATCAGGACATTGGTCCATCTGTTAACTCTGTCTTCTGTACTGACTCTTCTTTTCCCTCTTCCCCCTCTCAGGGTGTGTGTTGCAGCATACTGCTGAAGATGTCTATGAGGTTGTCCAGTCCCCAGAGGTAGCCGTCCTCCCTGTTGCCCTCCGCCCAGGGAGTCCTGTGGTCCAGGGTGAGAGGGGCAGGCAGAGGAACAGTCTTCCCAAAGTCGATCATCCAAACCCTGGCCTGCCCTGAGGCATCGTGCACAAACAGCAGGGAGCTGCCCACGACCTAGAACAGGCGAACCAGGTGAGGTTAGGTGTGAGCGTGATTCAATACAGAAGCAACTAGAATGACTGGATAATAACACACAATTTCAACTCAGCCAACAGGTTTGTTGAGAGATCATGAAGTCGGTGTGTGTTTTACCTCATGAGTCCTGAAGAACTGTGATTTCTCCAGCACAGAGCGAAGTTCCTCCAACCTCTGCAGGTAGAGTTTCTAAGGGTTGAAAAGGAGGAATGAGGAAAGATGCGGGTCAGAAGGATAGAAGAACAGAGAAATAGAAAAGTTGCAAAAGGATAAACGTATTTCCTATTCTTTTTTACTTCTTCCCTCACTTTGACTTGAGGAAAGCCTAAATGTGCCAATTCAATGAATATACTTAACATGTGTAAAGCAAAAGGAAATCAAGACTTAAAGAGAGAGGTATTCTTGCTGTTTAACATTTATGTAGAAATAAACTTGAAACATACCAGGATCTGAATGTTCCCATGAACAAAGTCTTCCAAGGCCTCCATCACCTGCTCTCTGTGCTTGGTCTTCTTGAAGTTGGTGTTGCAAGTTCCATCTGCTTTCTGTTCAAAAAAACATTTACCATCTATTATCGACAACAAACGATTTAATAGTCAAATACATAGACCATCTTGTTCCCCTCCCCCTCCACTATTCCTCTCCAGCATGAGAATGATTTAAATCAGTATGTTTTTCTTTCAAATATCTCAACATCTGAGGGATAAACCCAGCTGAAACGTCTGTTTATACTTGATATACCCAATAAATGAATCATGTACTTCCTGAAACTACTACACACAAGTGGTGTTTTCCTGAAACTACTACACACAAGTGGTGTTTTCCTGAAACTACTACACACAAGTGGTGTTTTCCTGAAGCAGCAGAAAACTGTGACATATTAACATAAAATTGATTTCCGTTTGTTGTTTTTTGGCGATGTAGCAGCCGGAGCGCTGAACCTGGAAAATAAAGCCACGTCCAATAACTATAGATTGGCATATTACTCTCATGTGAATTAAAACATTTGACTCTTCAGTCTACTGTGGCTTTATTTTCCAGGTAATCTATAGTTATTGGAATAACCTGATCCCAGCATTTCTTAGTAGTCCCCTTTCTGACTCATTCAACCAACAAATCTAATCTTCCAGTTGTTTGCCAATTTCTCAGCCGTGAGTGGGTCTACCTTGTGTACACATTGATAAATATTTATTCCTAATGTTTGGTTTACTGCTAGTACAAACTATTGGCACTGTTTGTTCACTTCACTACTCCAGCCAAGGGTGTTCACTGCACAGGATGAGCCCCAGCTGAGCTCAGGCTGCCTTCTGACCTTAATGCCTTCGATGCGGAAGCCCAGGGTGGCTGTAGAGCTGAGGGTCTCCCTCCACTGCATGTATCTGGGTTTGAGGACCCCCTGCTGGGCCCTCTCCTGCTCCGTAGGGGCCCCGGGGTCCACCGCCACCATCTTCTCATACATATCCTTCCGCAGGCGTGGACGCTCTCTGGCTTTAATCAGCTCCTCCTCTAAGTATGTCCTGATCAGAGACAGAAGGGAAAGGCTTTATGTGGCATTGAGGCAGAGCACTGGTGAGGAGCGTGTGAAGGCTTACATGTGTTTAAAGGCACATTTCCTAGGCTCACTGTAACCCCCAAAAACCTGAGGGAAGCTCTGATTATGTGGCTTCTGCTGTCACTGTGATCTTGAAATGTTTGGCACACAGTCCCGCTAGTTTCTGAATTCTGTGCTGAGGCTTACCTGCTGCCCATCTTACAGTCCATGATGGAGGGAGAGTCAAAGTCAGCCAGCAGGTCATCCATCAGGTTATAGTCCTGCTCATCTCTCTGTACCACGCCGTGATACCCAGGCACGTAGGGGCGCAGAGTGTCCAACATCAGCTTCTGTAAGCACTGCTGCTCACACTCACAGTATCGCTTCAACAAGCGTCCATAGTCGCCAGCCTGGAAGTTACCTTGGAGAAGGGGACAGAGAGAGGGGATGAGAAAGAAAGAGTAAGCTAGGAAACATACAATTTGGAGTTTGTATACATGTGCATAGGCGTGTACATATATATATACACACACACACACACTGTATATATACCTGCATGACCAGCTAACTGCACCCATGGATAATGCTTCTTGAAGGACACAACGAAGGGGGACCAGTGAACCATGGTCTTCAACTTCTGCCAAGGCTTGTTCTGAAAAAAGAAAAACAAACAACTTCAAAATCATCCACTAACAAAACGTGTGGTGAGGTAACACTAATGACAAATATGGAGCACCGCTTCTATCAAGCCCTGTATTGTGCTATGTGCACACACCTCTGTAGACATTGGACAGACCATCCCCTTTAGCCAAGGCCAGGTGCACAACGTAAGTGACAAAGCCCATTCATGAAACATTTACCAAAGCCACCAGTGTGTCATAAAACAGAAACCCCACTGTCTGAAATACTGTGTGTGTGTGTGTTGGGAAACACCAGAGTAAGGACAGTGTGCAACAAGGCCTTTGACGCAAGCAATGTGAGAGAGGAACACATGACACCGATTAGAATGTGTGTGGGAAATCAAAACAAGCAGATGTTGAGTCTAGGATGAGGTTACGTGTTGCATTACAGTAGTGTGTGTATGTGTGTGTGTGTAGGGGGGGGGCAAAGGTCTTATTGAAAGATGTACAATGTTATCGAACACTAAGGTAGAGAGAGAGAGAGAGAGACCAAGAGAGAGAGAGACCGAGAGAGACCGAGAGAGAGAGATTAATCAAGTAGAAGGACAAGAGGCCATAATCATAAAATACATCTTTTTATAACTGCAATTGACGGCTGTAAATTGCTCTGCTGATCCTGGACCAGCCTATCTTTGCCATGTTTACATGTCTGCCTATCTCTCCTCTTCTCAAATGCATTGTTTCCACAGCTGCTATGTTGAAATTCTGTCACAATAAAACTTGTTGGAATGTACACACAACGGAAGCAGTGTTTGTCAAGAACCTACTGGTGCCTACGAGTGACGACTTGTCGCTCAAAGGTTTAACAATTTTACAATCCATATTTTGGTTATACTTGCAGATGGAAAAAAAAAAAACTTTCTGGAACTTTAAACTCATAACTGAACACACTGCTGCACTCAAACATTACCACTGAAATTGTCACATCCTCAAAATACACGTATGTGTCATGGTCACACTGTAAATTCTTACGTCAAAGGTTCAGGGTGGTGGTGTGATTGTGTTTCAACAAGTTGTCTTCTATTAATATAGAAATATGATTAAAGCTTTTTAATGAAGACATTGTTACAAAAAGAAAAGGTTGGAAGTCACAGAATAGAATATGTTCTGTTTTGCCCTTTAAGCTGCAGGTGTTGTGATGAAGACATTGTTCAAATTAGATTTTGTTTGGTTCAGATTTTTGAGTGGTTCAGTTTAAAGTCATTGCATTTTGAAAAAGTAGGCAGTTTTGGATCAACTCCAGTCATTGCATCACAACTGGATTTGCTCTTGACCGGCTCCTCTCACTAAACAATTGCTTAAATCCTTCCATCGGGCCAGTTTGCAGCATTTGAACTGGAATGACTCCACTCAGCAGGTTTATATCATTTGAATTAGACATTTTGTCTGCCAATCAGGAATCAGTGCCTGTGAGGACTTAGTCTTCAAATTAATTTGCTAAATGCAATTTTAACTAACTACATGCACTTGCAAAACATCAGGAAGAACATTATTCTAACCTTGAGCCATAGTATATTTGAAATTAAAATCATGATAACTGAATAATATGAGACGTTTAAAATCATGCCAGATAACTAATGCGATCACGGCATGAGCCTTCAAGTTGGCACAAGCCTTTCTGACTGCATGCTACATACGTATTGCTGTGTTGGTCAGGTTATGGTAGGGAAACGCTAGATGGTAGGTTCATGCAGGCTTTGTCAAAAAGCTGGTCAATGGTGGGGGGGTGAGAGAGAGAGAGAGGCTGAAAGTAAGAGCGAGCACCAGACGCCTGTGACCTGAGCCCTCAAGCTCATTAACAGATTAACCCCAACATAACCTCTACCACCTCAAGGCACAAACACACCTGAACATATGAAAAACCAACTGCACTCAGGGTTTATATTGAAAAGTCCCGTTTGAATAGCTGATTTGACAGCCCAAGGTTTTCAAGCTAGCTTCAACTATCTCTTGGGATTTCTTTGATCACAAAGGTTGTCATTTTTGCCATTCGTTCAAACGAAACTCAATGTACCAGCAGCCAAACCTGACCTTAAACACTTGAGAGCTTGGGGAAAAAAACAAAAACAAAACATAACCACATAAAACACAGCAAGCAATCTACCTAAACAGAGACTCCTCCAGTCTGGTCTATACAGTACAATTGTCAGAAGGGGTAAGCCTCCAAAGTGCTGCTGTACGGTATCATTACAAACCTCTTATGTTCATAACACAAGGCAGTTTAAGGGGCCTACTGTTTTAGTTTATCCATCAGTTCTCCTCGACAGCGAGGACATGCTTGAGCAATATTTATTCTTGAATGGACAAAATGTTTTCAGTACTCTGGCCTTCATCAGTGTCTGTGGATTGTACAGGGTTTTTGTGAGTCACAGGTGAAACCAGTCAAGTCAAGTCCTATTCATACAAGTAGGTTCACATCAATTCATGGTGTGTATATGGGAACTGATCTAAATAAAAGTACAAATCCATACACCAAACCATAATAGGGTATATACAACTTGGTGGTTGAGAAATGTGATGTTGCACTTGACCAAGGACTATGTGGTTACTGTAAACATCAGGCAGAGAGTTGTTCATAAAACAGTCAACACAGCAGTCAAAAACTAATCTGTTGAAATAACATCCGTTTGTGGGCAAAACACAAACCACAAACCAAGTTTAGTCATCAGACCATAATAACCTGTCACTTTATTTAGCTATTATTAGCATCATCTCTCCTTCTCCATCTAGAGAAGCCCTGAGTGACAGATGGACGTCCAGGGGGCTGACACATGCTATCAGGCTTTCTCTATAATTGCTTCAAGCTGACAGCTTAATGTGCTGCCCCTGTAGGGTCAGAAGTACCTGCTTTATATTATGAGTCTCCACTAGGGATGCACAATTTATCGCAAGATGCTGCATTGTTTTCTGTTCGAGGTAAAGGCGTTTCAGAAGACCTCCTAAACAAGGCATTCTGGTGCTGTGGAGAAATCGTAAGCATTGGCATTTTTGTCATTTTGTCTGCCCAACTCACATTTTTGAGTCTTCTTAAAAAACAGAGGGAAATTACATTACGTTCCACCACAGCCCAAGTTTCACCATCGCTGCTTTCTCTCTGTGCCTTCCAGTCCAGCGTTACTAAAACTTTAAGCGCTTCAGTTTATTATTCTGTATAGTTTTGTTTCTAGATAAGCTTCCTTCTCATTTCTCAGTGCTTTGATGTCTGTTCATTTGCTAAACTTTTCCCCCACCCATTTTATCGTGGAAATCCAAATTCACTGCCCTCCTATCCATCCTCTTTAAAAACTTTCTGTCAGTGATGTTATAATGGATTGGCATATTTCCCATCCTGTCCTTCAAAGGGCACTCAGAGTTTCTCAACTGGAAAGAGTGACGTTGTTGTTTAGACACTGTCGCACTGTGAGTTGGGAAATGATTTGAAACTTTCTTCCCTTTTCTTCACCCCTGTCACACTCCCACATTTTCTCCTCTCCTCGACTTTGGGATTGGAATGCCAGGAATGTCCTCGGGTACTCGTCATGGAGAAAGCAGCGTCCCAACCACCCAAACCCACACACACACACACACACCACTATACAATCCTTTTAGAGGTAGACAATACATCTTAGGGAAAAATGAGGAAAGAACATTGTCACCTGTGTCAAAGATCATTTAAGGCTCGACTACAAAGGCTTCAAGCAGCTAGCATCAGTATCCTGGTGGTTGGCTACCTGGTTTCTTATCCCAAACAGAGAGAATGTCACAGCCTACAGCTACACAGACATCTGAGCAAACAGCACGGCAGATAACCACATAACAAGCGATTAGGCTAACTGCATCGTTGAGAATCAGATTACATCTGAAAACCCAAATGTGGCTCCCTGAATTTGAAACAATCAAATCTCATATGCTCGCTCTCAAGCTGTGAATGACTGGCATTATAAACAACTACATTCAACAGTCTAGGGTTGAAATAGGTTGAATTGAAAGTGTTAACATGTCCCGTTCTGGTTCTTACCTGGCAGACAGAGCAGTAGTGTAGCAGCAGGCTGGCGCTGACACAGGCACACACAGTCATAGAAACAAAGCGACAGCGCAGCCAGCACAAAATACTCCGCACCATCAGCACAGGGTCTCCCCAAGCAAGCCCCACCACCTGCATCCAGTGATGTTTGCCTCCCCGGTGGCCTAGTAATCTTAACATCTATCTATTGCTTTGATCATCCAAGTCTAGTGTTAACTCTAGGCCTCTATCTTATTCCAGTTATTTTTGCTGTCAACAGAGGTAAACTGAAGCTTGTGTTGCCTGAACACTCTCACCTCTACTCTCTCTCCCACCTCTTTCGTCACAATTTACCATTTCTCCTGTTTCAACACCCTGACGCTCCTCCCTTCCTCTCGATCACTTTCTCAATACCTGATATCTTCTCCCAGGCGATCACGTGTATTCATCGACCCCTTGACCCCTTTCTTTCTACGAGACCTTCAGCCATCTTTCTTGTTAACTAGTTCCCTTTCCTTTCTCTCCTTCTCTTTAAGTCATTCGCCATCGCCCTTTAGCTATTTCCTACTGTATCAGCTACCACATACTGACCTGACTTTCTTTTACCTTTGTTCTACTCTTGTTTCCTTCTCCCCCTTCCCGTAATCCCCACTCAGCCAATCCTGAGGCCCATGCAGAGCCAATCTCTTGCCAGACTTATGACCAACTGATAGGATGGGGGCAGGGAGTGAGAGATGATATACGTATCTTCCAATAGGCCTTCGTCTTCCTCTGCAAATGTTCTCCTTTTGTCTACTTGACAAATTCCTCAGTAATATGTGACCTACAGAGGTAGGGGTGTGTATAGTAACAAAGGAGAACCTGTCAGACTACTATGATCAGCTACAGGAGTAACTACATAAGGACAAACTGGAGTGTTTTCAGGGGCTTTCAGATCTACAGCAGAGCCCTTTCTCAAAAGTAGTTTATATAAAACCACATCCCTTTCCCTCTGCTCGGCTCTTCTGTTCAAGCAGCTCAACCACAGGTCACTAAATGTACAGATACAGGCACAGCATGGACGGCGTTAGTGTGTCAAGAATTTTTGTTTGCGCACCATATTTTCAAGCATGTGCAAGAGGGTGTGGGAGTGACGTGTGGGACTTTGTATAATGACTGCCAGCTAAAACAAGTTTGCAATTGTGGATCATGTGAATTAGCATGCATAACTTGTGTAGGCTACATGTTCAAAGCTTCAGCGTGTGTTTTTGACTGCATGCGCTTTATCTTCCCTCGGCTTATCTTCATTTTCCTCTGTTTTATGTTCCACTGTCTATGTCTCAAGGTATTTCAGGGGAAAATATTCAGCTCATGTGCTGAATGTGGGGGAAGAGAGATGTTCGCAGACGGTGATGGAAGCAGGCCGATAGAAGTTTCATTATTTATGAAATGTGAGCAACACAGGCCTAATCACACGTTCCTAGACATTTAAATCTAATAACATTCAAATGTCAGGGACAGAGCAGATATTGTCAGTGAGA
>CABFOQ010023271.1:19910-32392 GCA_900660455.1 Gephyroberyx darwinii
CATATATGGCAAAGATGTTACCTAGCAACGAGCTCTGCGTTCAGCCCAATTTTCCATGACATGCGGTGAACTCTGAATGCAAGATGGCATCGAAGTGAGCTTGTATATCTCTGAATGTGCATGTGTGAGCAAGTATCTGCTGACGTCACTGAGCATACAGCGCAAAACTGGTTTGGCTGTCATCGCGCAGCGTGGCCACAGCTTTCATAACGTCGATAACAACACACACCGAGTCTATGACTAACAGCATCACACCGCTTAGTGTAGAGCTGACGACACACACAGCTCAGTCAACTATGGAGGGCCAAACACACACATTATAGGCCAACTCTTGTCAGAAATAAATAAAGTACTTACCTACCTAGAAACCACAGTGCCTGGATGTGTTACACCAGTTTAAATGCAACACCTCAGGTTGCTCATTTCCTGACACGTGTAGTAGCCAGGGAATAACATTGCCCACTGATCTGCTGATATAAATTATTACCATCATCATCATAGCAAAAACAAGTTTGACAAAAAGGTATAGCGGGAGAAAATATATATTTGGAAGAGACGGAAGAGACTCACGTCAGTTCACTCAAGACGAGAAAATGAGAAGGAGAGAGAAAGCTGGACTGAGATTGCAAAAGCGGTTCTTACGACTGACTATTCGGGATGCTTGTGTAGACTTGAACACTCACTCTGACACGCTGAAACACACTCATGAATGCATACACACACACAAGAATGAGTCACAGCAATTTAATATACCAGTCATTATCTGTTATCTACTGGCCCATCTCCTCCTCAGACTGGTCATAGACATTAGGGTTTAGTGCGGCCCTTCCCTTATGAGCTGTGTAAACAGCAGGCTAAGGGCCTCTAGGTGGCTCACTCTGCTACTATGCATACCATGTAATTTGGACTGGCATGAGTTCAAATCCCAGCTCTACTATGCTGTCACACCTGTCACAGCACTCCCTCTCCCTGGCACAGCTCTCCCTTTCTCCCCCTATCCACTGAAAAATATTTAGGACAAGATAAAAGAAAAAAGCCCGAGTGTAGATTTTGTCATATTTTCATTTTTTTTCTATTGTGACATTCAGGATTCACACTCTGCCCAGGAAGAGAACTTTGTGTTTTCTATTTCCAGGGGAGACAATCCTGTTTTTAAGGCTCATTTCATTCCAAGCATTTCTAGTCACAGTGCATCAAAGCCTCTTGACTCAGGGGGGAAACATCCGAACTTCCTACTTGGAAACTTTAAATTGAGTTTCACGGCTGGAAGAGAGTTATGAAAACGGAGTCTGTAGGGGAGTGAAAAGTTCTTGACTACTCCAATAGCAGCTGTGCTACAAGCAGATTACACAAGACAATGCACGGGTACTGCAAATATGAGGAAGAATATTTGTATATTGACCGTATATTGCTGAAGTGACAATTCTAGTGGGATAACAAAATAGGTCTCTATAAAAATGGACCCTAGTTATCAGGATGAGCTCATTAATGAAAGCCATGTGATCATGAACCTTGGGTCATAGACGTGGGGGTTGGCGATACGTGGGCCTGTACTTTGGTTTGACTGTATTATAGTCATGATCCATTGCTCAATGCAGTGTGAACCCAACCTTCAGGCCTCAGACTACACATATAATACATATGAGTTCAAAAGTAAAACTCCTTAATGTCACTAAACTTACTTTAGTAATGTTTTGCCACAGACTTGCAAAAAAACATCCAATGACTAAGGCAACTTTGATTAGGACCTACTTTGTCATTTTGTCAAACACAACCGTGCTTTGTGGAACAGCATCCCTTGGAAATAAACTACCTTAAAATATCACTGTGACACTGTTGACACAGCCTTTACGTATGTGACCCTCTTGAGTTTCAACCATCAGTAATGCAAGTGACATCAAAGATATGATGTAGTGTCATCTGACAACCACTGACATCAAGAAAATGATATCATTGTGAGATCCTAAATGTGTGTGCGTGTTTGTGTATACTCCTCTGTTATCTGATGACTGAACAAAGTACCTGTGTTTGAAGCTCTTAAGAGGTTAATAGGTTGCTTGCCTCCATATGGTCTGTAAATTATGAGTACAGTATGTGTGCACTCTGAGAAGAATGCATATGTCTACATGTACAAACTTACCAAACTATGTAATCAGTGCTTGCTGTAGATATTTTTGTTGATTTGTAGTAACTTTGGTTGAGACTCAGATGACCACCTGGGCCTTTTCCTAAATCAGTTTCAGCAGGTGTTGCAGTTTGTGGCTCCTATTTGGATTATGATATATGGACAATTGTGCTGTAATTGCATTTGTAACTCATTGTCATTTGTTGGTAGCCAAAGCAGTAAGGATGGTTGATGTAATGTTTCCTATGTGTGGGGCACCCCAGCTAAATTAATGTAAACACTGCTGATTGGAGATTAATTGCATCTTGAAATTCAAAATTGTACCCACTGTGGAAAAACAGTTAGAGACAGACAAATCAATAGCACACTCACCCCAGTCCCATCATCTGGGCTGCCTAGAGACTGGCACCTGGCTGGAGACAGACTGGACTCGATGTCACTTCCAGTAAAGTCGTCCTCGGATTCCTCGAAGGACGAGGCAGAGGACAGGCCGATGGACGAGGAGTTGGACAGCTTTCTCGGTGAGCGCATCAGCGCAGGGGACCCCCCGCAGCCACTGTCCGAGCAGGGCGACTCGTCATCTTGGTGAGGATCCAAGCACGACCCGCTACGGGAGACTGATGTCCCCTGAGACCTTGTAGGACTGGGGTCTCTGGTTATGATGAGCTTCGGGATGGTACCCGGGAAACTTTGGCCTCCCGGGGGACTCTGGGCCTGACCGGAGTCGTTTCGGTTCCCAGATTCAACTGGACAACAGATTCGTTGTTCGCTGACAGCTTTGGGCTGACACAAAACAGTGCTTAAGTTAGATTTCGTCATTTCACCCTCCGTGTGATCGTTCGTTATCGACGGTCCACCATCCAAAGGTTGATCGGAGCACAAGCTGAGCAAAGCCAAACGCCCCTCTGCCTCGTCACCGGAGGTGAGCCGCAGGGCTGAACTTAAAGCAGTCCCCGGTGATCCCCTAACCTCGGACACAACACTACCCTGGATGTTTTCTCCCAATGGCTGATTTTCCATGGCCCTCGTCGGGGGATCCGAGGCATGGTCTTCTCCCTTGGTTTCTGTCTCGCTACCCAGCCCCTCCGCGCAGCCCGTTCTGCTGAGTTCACCGGTCCGCGTTTCCAAACCAGACTCATCGGATGAGCCAGCCGTTGCCTTGTTCACAGCGTGGCTGTCTGCAGTATCATAATTTAGGCCAGATGGGCTCTGAAACCCCGGGGCTGTTCGCTCCTCTCCAACCGCCAATACGCTCTCGCCTCTCGGCAACTTTCCTACTCTGTGATCGCGGCACGTTTCTGAATCTCCGGATCCGTTGACGCAGCCTAATGTCCCTTCTCTTTGACTGGTGCTTCGATGGTTCCCTTCCAGCCACGGCAACTCCTTGTTTTTCATCTGATTCCTGTTTAACCGGTCACTCCGTCGCTTACCACTCGTAAATCTGCGGATACGGAGCTGTTTTGCTGTCTCGCTCGGTTTCCATTTCGCTTTGGCAGTGGCGTGCGATAGACCGGAGCTAGTTTGGCCCATCCTGTATGCCGTAGTATTGACCAAGACACACCCTCGCTAGGCAGGCTGGATTTGAAACCACCCAAAATTATTGAAACCACTTAAAGTATGACTGCTTCGATGTCACTCATTAGTCACACTCTCCAATTGTTGTAGTAAGCCTGGGGAACGGTAAATTGCTTTGTGGAACGTTCCATATCTGAAAGAACAAATGAAACATCAATGAATCAACTTATATAAACACAACTGCATGAGCAATAGCCTAATATAATAATACATAATACACTGTGGTTAAAAAAAAATCTTTCACATCTGAAGGCAAGACCATCTCCATTATTCAGGTTGAAAATCTAATCACAAACAGCACACACACACACACACAAAGTGTAACAGGGCAACATATTCACAAAAGCCCCAGTAAACACTGGCTTTCATTAATCACGTTTCTTGGATCTACTTGATCCAAAAACGTGATTTAATTAATCAGTGATTTATCAACTCTGACCTTCAGAGCGTATTTCTTGGGGTAGGCTGCAGACCAGGAAAAATAAAAGTAAATACACAGGAATTTCCAAATATGCATAGCAAAATATAGCAGGCGGGATGATTTGAATCAGGAAATGTAACATTACAGTGAGACATGTTGACTGCTAAGTAAACCAGGGGTGTAGGGGAGTTACAATTTAGACCAGTATTATCCAGAATAATGCTGCCCTCATGTGTTTGAAAACGTCACTCGTCAAAGTAGGTTTGTTGCATTCCTGCATTTTCATCTGGACCCTAATGCATATCTGTAGAATTTATTGTTTTATAGATGTGCCTCTAAAAATGCAGGGGCTACAATACTGACAATGCACATGAAATAGGGTCAACAACAAATACAACAATCCTACTGCTGTGCAGGAAAACAAAACATGGCCTTGCCCTAGTTAAGCTATTGAGTAAATGTAGGCTGTGTTGACCAAAAGACAGATACATCACAATACTCAGCCAATCTTACATCATTCACAAAAAGGATCCACATTTATAAGGAAGTTGAAACACAGACCTTAAGCCAATCCTTTATAGCCAGTTCATATGTGGGCTTCAACTTCTATGTTTGGTGCTGGTCACAAATGGGACAGCATTGCTATGCAAAAAATGAAAAACAATGAAGTCAAATAATTTATTTACACATAACACTGTTCACAAACACAGTGTTCATGGGGAGCCAGTCACAAATCCCACTCCTGTAATCATAATCACTTCTTTTTTCCATAATGGAAAAAATAACACTATTTCACAAGACATGACAAAGCCAGACATGCTAGGAAATTAGATGTAGTCGACATAAGACACCGTGAGCCACTGAGTGTTATTCACTGTCATATACTGTATCAGTGAGGAAGGAATGTTCAGAGACAGGAAGTGAGACAGGAAAGATGACAATGGAAAGAATATGTCATAGAGTGTATGTGCCCATACACACACACACACACCACATGATTCACACAGGGCTGAATGCAACTTGTGCCATGCTGACACCCAATGGATTTTTTGGCACTCGAACACACCCAATTTAAAGGAATGTTGGTCATGCCATGGCCATCTAGAAAATACCCAAGTTGATCTATTATGTCTGAGAACATTATGATGACAGCTACAACCACCCATTAGTTATAGTTATGATACAATATAATATACAATATAATATACAACCAAGCAGGGGGAAAAAAAACATACTGTTCAAACAGGAAACCACACTATTTTGGCACAGTGAAAAACACTTTAGCTCAGCTCTGATCCTAGATGGTGATCAAGAACAAACAAGACTAAGAGAGCAACACCTTGCAACACGGCAATCAAGAGTTTTTTTATGCTTTAAAGATACAGAATACAACCCATGCGAGCCCCCTCTAAAAGATTTTGTCTTGTTAGTTTTCATTACGCAGTGAGTGGAAAACAGATAACATATATCTCCTCTGACTTCCATTTATGGGGACCTCCTCAAGAAAACCTGGCAGACCCCTTTTTGACAACCATGGACCACCCACACACATCCAAAATTCAGAGCCAAGATCATCAGGCAAAGACATACACCAGAAAAATATTAGCCAAAACTTACCATGCAGAGCCTGCATGTTCCGCCTCTGGTCTGTGTGAGAGCAGTAGAAGCTGTGGCAGGCTGGCAACGTGTAGCTGTAGTATGGAGGGTGTGAAGGGGATGTGCCTTTGGTGTGGCTTATCTTCAGCTGTGTGTGCAATGCTGCTAGTGAAATATCAGCATGTGGTTGAAGTTAAAGAGGAAACACTTGTCACAACACTGCCAGGCCTAAGGGTTTGTTCCTTTAACTGACAGCTGAAGTGACAAAGCTAGCTTAACAGACACATCCTTGAGATAAGGCAAATCTTTTCCAACCTGAATATATTGATAGATAAACTCAGGAGAAGTGACCAAAGTAGCTGATAATTGAGCAAAACATCCATATCTGTATTTTAATATCACTTACGGTAGTGGGTAGTTTTATGCTGTTTCTACTAACACAGCAGCAGCTCGTAAGAGAAAATTGTGTGGGCTGTCAGGTGCATTTAATAGTGCTGCCTTCAAGTGCTCCTCGCTCATTCCAACTTTTTGGTGGGAAAAAACAAAATGGATCCTGTAACAAAATCGTTTTGTGTGGTCGTTTTTTTATTTTAGAAATCAAACAGAGCTACTTTGCGCTACATGACGAGGAAAAGAAAATGCATATCCATAATGTAATTGATAATGTATTTAATTGACTAAAACAAAAATATGTGACACTTAGAAGTTGAGGAAGTATTGAAAATTAAACATACAACAACACAAACTATCAACTAACTAACTAGATCACCTTTAGCATCTGTTGAATTGTTTCCTTGTTCTCTGTTCCCTACATGTCACATTGGAGCCTGGGAGTAGTGGCAGGAGAATAAAATAAATATAAAATATATTTCAACACCTTGTGCCCTTGTTTTGATTAATTTGAGTGCACAAGATACGTGTTGTTCCCTTGTGTTACCTTCACTTTTATTATATTGTGCACACAATTTATTATTTGTGTGAGCAAATTCATTAACACCTGCCAACACGTTAATAAAATGTGAACATGATTTTTGTTTGCTCCTTTAGCAAGGTTCAAACTGATTTCACTCACTTGCTATAATTAGTTGGTTTCACTTGAATGCATTAATTTATTTAGTTTAATGAAACTGATGTTTTGTTGAATAAAGATATATTTGGTTGAATGAGGCTTTTGATAAGGTATAATGGATACATTTGTTGATTAGACTTGACCTCAGGAAAAAAACACAGGGCATGGGTTATCAAGGCATTTCGTACTGACAACGTTTGCCATGCAAGGCTTTATTATTAGTAGGGAACAAACTGACATGGATATTGAGGACTAAAGGGCTGGTATAGATCAACAAGCTCTCTAAAACAAAGGCTCGGAAAAGTGCTTGGTGCAGCACTGGCCCTTTTAGATATTACATGCACACTATTGCTTATGTGCACAACTTGATACTATGTTACCATGAAATAAGTGTCCCTACAGGAAGGCCACTGCTAGGCTTAGTGCCTCTTGACAATTGATGTATCACAGAACAATTACACTTGCCATTTGTATTTACCTTGCTGGGAAGGGGGCGTTACAGGGATTTGGGAGGCTGGATCCTAGCAATATTTATCCCTTTTTTGCAGAGTTCCTCAAATCTGGGCCTCGGGGGTCAAGAGTGCTGCTGGTTTTCTCTCCTACCAGGAAGTTAATTGCATTCACCTGACCTCCCAGGTCTTACTCAATCCCTGATTAGACAGCTAGAATGGAAACTACCTGACAGAATAGAAAACCAGCAGTAGCAGCAGTGCTTTATTGGCTCGTTCAAGTGTGTAGAATTAGTGTTTACACATTTCCGCCAGTACTTGAAGGCAGCATGTGTCTTCCTTGTTCATGCGCGTTCCTGTTGGTCATTGTGTACCTTTGCGCGATTTATGAGAATGTGATGTTTTCCCCTTTTATCGAACAGCTATACAACCATAGACATCACATAACATTGTTCGTTTGTCTCACTTAGATTCGCTCTCGTGGTGGCGTTGCCCCTCTATTGACTTTCACATAAGCAACGACAAAAGCTGTGTCAATACAATATCTAGTTTGGCCCCTCTGACTATCCGTAGACACGGAAGTAAGGTTTCACAACGACATGGACCGGCGTGACATTCAACATTGAACGGGTTGCCTGACGTTCATCCAGTGTAGGGGGTTTTGTAAAGGAGTACGACCACCCCGTGCCCGACCAAGACACTGTCAAAATGAGACTCCTAAAAGCGGGATTTTACTTGGGAAAAACACACCTTCTGGCACCGGCAACCGTCACTCTAAAAAAGGTAACATTAGGCAACCCGAGGAATCAGAAGTGGAGCCAATTTGACATCAAACTCCTGCATGCGCAGCCAGAATGTCCTATTGCATTGCACAATCAATAACTCTCTGTTATTTCACAGGTGCTCATCAATAGCTGTCGGGCATGCTCCTCTGGCATCTTTCCAAACGAGAGGATCCGCAACATCGGGATCTCGGCGCACATCGACTCGGGGAAGACCACCCTGACCGAGCGAGTCCTCTATTACACCGGCAGGATAGCAGAGATTCATGAGGTAAGCACTGAGATTACCTGATGTTGTTGTGACTGGAAGTGTATGTGTGTGTCTGTGTGTGTGTTTGTGGACTAAAATGCCTGCTGTGATCCTGAATTGTATGTTTATAAATATTTAACACTTTCACAATATGATACAGCAACCCTTGTGTTGTGTCATCTAAGACAAACTGGGACAAGCTGGAATAAAATTAGTTTGTTTTTTTCCTGTGCAGGCTAGAACAAAATTGGGCTTCCTAATATAATTGATAATTGATCTGTAATTTATATGTGTGTTTGAGTTGTGGATGAGGAGACATGTTTATCATAGATTAAATAATCAGTGTTTTCCCCTGTGGTCTGTAGGTGAAGGGCAAGGATGGTGTCGGTGCCACTATGGACTCTATGGAGCTAGAGAGACAGAGAGGCATCACTATCCAGTCAGCTGCCACGTACACCATATGGAAGGATCACAACATCAACATCATTGACACACCAGGTACCGCTGGAGTCCAAGGAGGAGGCGGAGGCTCTTGAAAGAAAGCTGGTGCTATCAACCTGACACATGCCCAAAGTGGCTTTAAAGCAAAAGATGGATTTCCCCATGGGCATCAATAAAGCATCACATTCATATATTTATTATTAATAATTTACTGCCCCCACCCCCTTTGTCTTGCACAGGCCACGTGGACTTTACTATCGAAGTGGAGCGAGCGTTGCGGGTGCTGGATGGAGCAGTGCTGGTTCTGTGTGCAGTGGGAGGGGTCCAGTGTCAGACCATGACCGTAAACAGACAGATGAAACGCTACAACGTCCCCTTCCTTACCTTCATCAACAAACTAGACCGCATGGGTGCCAACCCCAACCGCGCCCTGCAGCAAATGAGGTACACACGGAGAAGTGAGAGGGTGCGATATATATATTTAACCGCTATATATATATATATATATATACATATATATATATATAGTGGTTAAATGCTCCTGATCAGTTACACGATAGTCCATTCAACTGTAACGTCTGCAGAGTTCCCACAGAAAAACCTTAAAAGTTTGTGGATTTGAGAAAAATAAAATGAGGCCTTTAAAGTTTTTGAAAATGAATGGCCCTAAAAGTAAGTAGTAGTTTTAGATTAGTAGTAGTAGTAGTAGTAGTAGTAGTAGTAGTAGTAGTAGTAGTAGTATTTTTTGTTTAAACAAAGCACTCAAATTATTTTGACCAAAACATGCCAATTTTGAGTTGTTAAATTTCACGAGTTTGATTTCCAGGTGAGTGTGGGAACCCTGCTCCTACATGCATCCTTTTTTCTAACTTCTTCAGAATTTATTAGTTTTGTTTAAATCAAACCGTAGAGATACACAGGAAGGTGAGGGGAGAGGCATCCAAGAGCATAGCATTGGACAGGCTGCAAACCCATGCAGTAGTGATATTATGACACAAATATCAGCAGACCGATCCCCATGACTCCCCTATACGATTCCTTCTGAATATCTCATAGTTGCTAACATAAAAATGTCAGAAAAGTATCTCACAAACTGTTGAAATCTACTGTAGGTTCCTTTCCTCATTTTTTCATCATGCACAACCTTTTCTCTCTCTCTCTCTCTCTCTCTCTCTCTCTCTCTCTCTCTCTCTCTCTCTCTCTCTCAGAACCAAACTGAACCACAATGCAGCTTTTGTGAACATCCCCATTGGTCTGGAGGGGAATATGAGCGGCATTATTGACCTCATAGAGGAGCGCAGCATGTATTTTGAAGGACCCTTTGGGTAAGATAATATATTAAGGGAACTTGATTATGACAGGATGACTTTCTGTTGCAATGCAGTGTGTTTTTCACTGCACAGTGAAAATGATTTTGTTTATTATAGAGCTCTCTGCTGATCAGAGTCCGTTTCATGTGAAACTGCTGAAACTCTTAAAATGTGCCTCTGTCAGTGGCCAGCGCTGTGCTACATGTCATGCAGGGCAAGAAGTAAATTTTGTCAACTGGCCACAGTGGCTAGTGGGTTAAGAGTTTTACCATCAAATTATTTTTTTTAGGAGTCAAAGTAGTTTTTACATTGAACATGACAGGTTGGCTACATGCCAAAGTGGCTCGTAGAATTAAAAGTCCTACCAGTCACAAACAACTTGCATTGCATAGCAGTACCAGATGCTGCTGCATGATGGCTTCTATTCTAAATTCCCAACAATGTGAAGCTGATGCATCCTGCTCTCCCCTCCCTGCAGTCAAAATATCCGCTATGATGAGATCCCAGCAGAATTTCGTGCCGAGGCTGCAGACCGGAGGCAGGAACTGGTGGAGTGTGTGGCTAATGCTGACGAAACCCTGGGAGAGATGTTCTTGGAGGAAAGAATTCCAACCATTGACGACTTGAAGGTTTGTGTGTGCCTCTATATATGTGTGTGTGCAAGACAAAGGAAATAACTACCTGTGCCCGAGACTCATCACGTCTCCTCACTGCTCTTCAGGCTGCGATCCGCAGGGCCACTGTGCAGCGTCTCTTCACCCCAGTGCTGGTGGGCACAGCGCTGAAGAATAAAGGGGTCCAGCCTCTACTAGATGCTGCACTGGAGTACTTGCCCAACCCCACAGAGGTCAAAAACTATGCCATCCTCAATAAAGAGTGAGTATGGACTATGGTTCTCATTTGATCAAACTTGAGTAATGTAAACTTCTAAGTTAAACCCTCTTTAATAGTCACAGACTCAAGTAGATTCAGCCCATACATTCACACGGATATCAGATTACATGTCTCTGTTTATATGCAACTTTTGGGACAAAGGCACAAAGCCTTTCTTGAGTTTTTCTGCACTAATGTCATTGGGATGTTTAATGTCTCAGGGATTCAAGTGAAACCTCTAAGCTTCTAATGGACCCTGCGAGAGACCCTGCAAACCCATTTGTTGGTCTGGCCTTCAAACTCGAGGTAAGACATCTTGTTAAGAGAAATAAGGGCATTTGTCTTCCACGTTCACATTGTGTCATTCATAATAATAATAATAGCTTTATTTATATAGCACTTATCAAAATAGTTACAAAGTGCTTCACAGGAGTTGAAACAGGAGTAAAGAGATTAAACAAAAACATTAAAAACAAAGCAGCATAGAATAGGATAGATCAAACTAGGGCTGGGCAACTGTATCGAACCGATGTATCGAAATGTATCGAAACCGACATTTAGAACCTCTCACCGACTTAATCTTGCTCATGTCGGTTGATTCGGTTAATACTTTCCCCAGTGCGTGCATTCATGAATTGTCCCCTTAAAAAATACTACGGCGTGTACAGTCACGTGCCTCCGCCCCGTTCAATTAACGCGGGGTTCAGACCGGTTTTGACCGTTCATCGGAACTCCGCGGCCGGCTCGCGCTCTGCAGCGATAGTTTCGGCTCTGGTCTATTTTTTTCGTGTCAAGCCGGGCAGGAAGTCAGACACAGGAACGGCATAGAGAATCCGCTCAGTTTTCAAAATAAAACAAATTTCAAAATAAAACACCATGTATAAAATAAATAATCGTTCATTAATCGTAATCGAGGTAAAAGTTTGAAATAATCGTGATATTGATTTGAAGTCATATCGCCCAGCCCTAGATCAAACAATCAAAATATAAGAAAATAATCATTGAAAACTGGACGGTGTATACACAGGGTGAAAGTAATCAAAAACACAATAATTGGAATTAAGTAAAAGGAAGTGAAACAGAAACTGTAACTGAAAAGTTTTAATCTATCTTGCATCCTCATCTCCCTTGATCTTCCTCAATACCAGGCAGGGAGGTTTGGTCAGCTGACATATGTGCGGGTGTACCAGGGCTGTCTGAAGAAGTCTGAATACATCTACAACACGCGTACAGGCAAGAGGGTCCGGGTGCAGAGGCTAGTTTGTCTCCACGCCGACCAGATGGAGGTGAGAGCACGCAAGTACATGGAAACAGCCTGTCAGAGGACATTGTGTTCTCATTGTGGTTCCCAGTATGAGTAGCAAAGCAGTGTGATTAGTCAATGTGGTTATGTTGCCAATTTGGTCAAGTGTGTATGAAACAGCCACATCCCCTGTGAAAACCAAAGCATTACATTTCCTTTTTTCTTAAAACAAGATATGAAAGTTACATATGCAGTTGTATATACATATTTTGCAGTTAAAAAATAAAGCACCTTTGGATCAACTCAGTATTCAACTTCACCACCGTGTCCTTTTCTGTCTTTCACTCC
>CABFOQ010023271.1:44061-58132 GCA_900660455.1 Gephyroberyx darwinii
TAGCTGAACACTGAATTTGATGCTCTGTCTCCCTGTGTGGTGTGTCCCTGTTCTATCACGCTAAAGGATTATTCAAACTTGTTCTCTGCAGAATGTGTTGGCATCAGTGTTTTGCTGCTTAGGTAGAGTCTAAGAAACACACTATTAGCTACAACTGGCTTCTGTTAAACAATTATTCTATGAGTCAGCAACTCCATAATAAACATATTGTCTAATATTATGTCATTGACATGAACACTTTCATTAATAAGTGAGACCCAGAAAATTGGCTGTATTTGCACACTATGCACTCTAGTAGGTGGCCTTGCCTGTCAGTCAGCCAGTCCTATGATGTCATCAATATGCGACTTAGCCTCACATGGCAGCCTGTTGAGAGTTTGCACGGCGCTAGCTAAAGGTAACGGCGTTTTTGGCAGTGAAATTTGCAAAACTGTTACAGAACTGTTGTGAATGTTGTTTTGAAAGCGTAAATTCATCATATTATGTCTGTTATCATACGCATACTGATGTTGCAGGCTAAATAAGGGCTTGCATATTCCCTTTTAGACTACCTACCTAGCTAGTTAAGCTAACTTAGCTAAGCCGTCACTGTTAGGTGGCTTTCTGGCTAAACACAGCTGAGTTTGTGTGTGTGTGTGTGTGTGACAGCTTCCCCGAGTAGCCAGTGTCTGGTCTAGCAAAAGTTAGCCAGCCACTGGAAATTTCAGTAATGGGTTTATTCCCAACAACCAGTGTAAGGGTCCTTTCTATGGGAGA
Organism: Gephyroberyx darwinii; assembly: GCA_900660455.1. NCBI lineage: Eukaryota > Metazoa > Chordata > Actinopteri > Trachichthyiformes > Trachichthyidae > Gephyroberyx > Gephyroberyx darwinii. The sequence continues at coordinate 44,818 of CABFOQ010023271.1, forward strand.
TATCGGGCTAGCCTTACATTTATTCTTAACTTTTCATTGACTATTTTACTTATAAATCAGCTCAGTCTAAAAGCCAAGGTTTTGCCACCTTTGGTACATTAAGTTATTTCTAGGTTGACTCACTGAAATTATGGACTGCATTTAACATTATATGGTTTTTATAGCGACCTATGTGGTGTTTTGAACAACATTAAAGGGCAGCTGGTGTGAATCTGACCTCTCAACTGTAATTTAATAACACGTGATCTCAGTTTCAGACTTTGACCTCTGATGTATTCTGGAGGAAGTAACCCATTGGAGGTTATAACAATACAACTTGGCCAATCAGGACAGGATACAAATGACTAATGCTTTTCTTTCTCTTGTTACCTTAAATCTCCTAGGTCGGCATGGCCAGGCAGTGGTGCGAGGGCCACTCTACATCCATACTTTGTGTAGGGGCTGCTGGGGGCCCCGATGGTCTCCTAGCCTCAGGCTCTGAGGGCGGAGAGGTAACAGTGTGGAACCAGGAAGGAACCATTGTAGGCCAACTCACCCTCTCTGCCGAGGAGGACAATACAAGTGTAGCGTTCTCACCTGCAGCTCCAGGCCTGCTGTATGTGTCACATGGAGAGACAGTGAGTGTACTTGACCCACGGAACCTGAAGGGAGCTGTAGAGGAGTTTCAGGGTGCGGGGGAAGAGGAGATCAATGCTTTGGCACTAAACGAGACAGGCTCGACCCTGGCAGTGGCTGATGACTCGGGGGCAGTTAGGGTACTGGAGCTTCCTGGAGGGAAAGTCTTCAGGACACTCCGTAGACATACAAATATCTGCTCCTCAGTGGCCTTCCGTCCTCACAGGCCCAACAACCTGGTCTCTGCTGGACTGGACATGCAGGTGAGAGAGGGGTTGAAAAAGATTGGGAGCTGACATTTTGATAATTTGTATTAATTGGTCCATCATGAGTTATGACATCCATTTCCTAATTCATATGTTTTTCCATTTGCTATTTCCATTACCCATCCAGGTGATGCTCTGGGGTCTGCAGAAGACCCGTCCCCTTTGGACCCTCAACCTCCAGGAAGTGGCTGAGGAAGAAGAACAACACCAGCAGAGGCCTGGTCAGCTTTTCAACCCCCCGCTGGCCCACTGCGTCTCTGTGGCGAATTGTGGGAATGTTTTGGCGTGTGCAGCTGAGGACGGGCAGGTGCATCTGATGCGGATCGGCAGTGGCTCTAAACTTGAACAGCAGGGAGTGCTCAAGGCCCACAGTCAGGGAGCCTCTCAGGCCCACTTTGTTAGTTTCCTTTCCCATCAGTACTGGCTAGCCACTGGGGGGAATGATGGTCAGGTTGCCCTCTGGGACCTCAGCCAGGACCCAGTGGTGGCCCCGGAAAGGAAGGCCAAATCTCGAGTACCAGCAGCCCCTCACAGGAAGGTCAAGGGCAGGTCAAAAGGCAAACAGCCCCAAGATAAAACAAAGAACCCATCTAAGGTCCAACCAGAGCAAGAGGAGGCAGAGAGGCATGGGGAGGAGGGGGAGGCAGTAGGAAAGGAGGAAGTACTGGAGTCTGGACCCAGACTCAGTTTCAGCCATGGGGACAAGGTGAACTGGGTATGCCCTGCTGTACTGAAAGGAGAGCCCAGTCTGGTGGTAGCAGATCAGAGCTCCAGCCTGACGGTCTATTCTCTCTCAGGGATATAGATCCTCACACACCATGTGCTTTATTCTTTTGTCTGGGCCATTGCTATACACTGTTTTGAAGTTGCATTACTTAACGTTCATAACAAGCGTTTATGTAACTCTTCAGAGACTACGCTATGTTTTTTGCTCTGTTAGGCACCGGCTGCACCATCTTTGTGCATGACTTCTCCAAATGATGGTTGGTCCGTTATTCTAATTACAGCAAGTGAGCTTTCAGGAAGTGTGAACTGTGGACAAAAACTGAACATCACCGTTGACCCAGAAAGAACTGTGCATTGCTTAGCCAGAACTGGAGGGAAGACCTTCAGTGCTGCAGGTGTGTTTGACGCAAATTAGTTTTGTAGCACATATTTATATAACCTTTACTGGTCTTATTAGCTTTACTCAAGGTATCTGGTTAGATGGAGGGGTGTGAGTGTGTGTGGTCAAAAATATCTAATTCTATCCTCAGTGTGTTTTGCTGTCTGAAACACTGGATCCATTATATTTTTGTATGTAATCGTCACATTCTTGTGGACTATGAAACTACCATACTAAAAAAAATCAGTCCACACATTGAAAGCAGCTCCTAAGGCGTGACTTTTTGAGCACTCTGCTCTTCATCTAAACTAAAAATAATTTAAAAAACATCACCACCAAATAGCCATACTTTGTGAATGAATCAGTCTTGGTGCCTGCTTGGGGTCCCATGGTTAATCACAGGATGTAGCCCTTCAGAGAAGCTAGTGTGGCTTTTTACTGGTGCTGTTTTTAGACTGGAGACCAGTGTGCTCATGTGTTTGTGGTGTTTGAATAGTTTGTTACCGAAATGCAATCAAACCATTTATAAGCAATCATGTAAAAATACCAGGTAACACCCATGTAACTGCTTGATCATGCCAATAAGAATTTTGTTACTGTCCATGTAACTGATAAAACTTATTTTGCTGCTTATGTATGTACTTCATCACTACCCGGTCTGTCACAACAGTTTGAATGTACTGTACATTTGCGCTACCAATCTGATATGACTTGGAAACATGACTGGTCTCCTGGCCTGTACTACGAAGCTGGATTATGGGGTTAGTGAGGCAATTTCAGGTTTAATCCAGGGCTTTCAGTGTCACGAAGGTGGTTTACTTTTTACCAGAGCACGTCGCCAAAGCAACTTATGCTGAACGGCTAACCTGCTCCGGAGCAGGTTATGTTCAGGATATCTGATCAAAAAAGCCCGCCTCCTCACAAATCAGCTCCCTGGAATAATTGGCATCATCACTCCTTGAGGATATTATGAATATTTCATTAGTTCATTTTCTTATAAATCTTCTGCTCTGGAGGTGTCTATGTTGCATGTGATAGGCTATTTGTTACAAACACACACAGCTCAAGTGGGAAAGCCTGAGTTGTGTTAGCGAGTAGATAACCACCTTCGTGATACCGGTTGGACGTGATTGCGCAATTTCCCACGTCGAATTTGCTTCGTAGTATGGCCCCAGAGCAAGTACAGTTACACTGCATGAACATCAAGAATGAAAAACCTTTTTAATCAGGAAGCTTTTTTTTCCACCAAGCTAAACACAAAACAAACTCAAAACCGCCTTCTTGCATGGCTACCGTAACTTCATACATTCAATGACAATGCATTGTTATTCACTCCACAACACCCCCACACTAAATATAGAGGGGCATTTTTTTGCATACAGACAAAACACTTCTATGAAACTACCAGAGAAAAAGGCACAGAGCTGACCTGGGAATACAAAGTTACTGATTAAATAAAATAAACATGTCAAATAATAGCCTACAGTTCAGACTAGTTGGGACAAACGTTTTGAGAACGCGAACAAGAATTTTGAAAACAGTTCTGAAACGGTTCCATCAAAATGCTCCATTTTCTTTACACTGCCAATATGCACAAGTTATTTTTTACAGTTTACAAAAAGGTGGATGTTTAATAATTACGTTTTCCACTATGGAAGAATGGTCATTTGTTAGCAATGCAAAGCAACCACACAAACTGCTGCATCATTTTCCATTCTCATAATGTCCACACATTACTTTCATAGTCGATTTGGTTTTCCTGATTGAATAAGTCAACGGTTCTTACACATTAAAAAGGTCCTTTCCTGCCAGAGTTTGCATCGGCACAATCAACACAGATGGGACACAATGAAGGGGACAACTTCCTGCCTCGTGTAAGGGGGTGGTTTGAAGTTACCCGCAGACACTTCTGAGGTAAGTTTGTTGTCTCCTCCCCGATTACTGAGGTTGGGGAGGAGGGATGAGTTGATCTGATCCTAGTTCTGTCCCCATGAGGAAAATTGTACTCTGAGAATGTGAGTGGGTGATTTTACAGCTTAGCCAGGCTCTTCTCCAGGCTCTCAATGTCTGCAGCCCCGTCCTCGCCCTTGCTGCCACGGGCGCTGCACTCCAGGAACTCTACCTTCAAGGGCAGCTGGCTAAACTCAAAGTCTTTGCCCTTCTTCCCCAGGTGCACAGTGCCGCCAACAGAACCATCCTGAGAGCTCAGAGCGGCTGAGCGGGTCACTCTTAATGTGTTCCTATGAGAGAACAAACACTCGCTTAGAGTACCTGTATTTGTTGATTCTCTATTAAATCTGCACAGTTATAATAGCTAAGCAGGACATAGGACTACAAATATGCCTAAACACTGGAGTCAACTATTACAATTTAATAAATAGAAACTTCCAACGCATCCAAACTATAACTTAAACAAAACTTAACATGCAACAATGCAGATGCTACAACAAACTGCCTCATCACCGTCATGGCAGTTGAAATATTGACTAAATGACTACAATATTATTATATATAATATATAACAAAACCAGGCAAATTCTAAATGATAAATAAAGATTAAATGGAAATAAAACTAGAAAAAAAACTAACAGAAACCATAAATAACACAATGCCAGCCTACAAATATAGAAAAATGTAGAATTACTCACATTTCCTTTTCCAGCTGCTGCTGAATCAGTTTAGCTGATTTTGCCATGGTGATATCTAGAAAATAAGAATAACCACTCAATAATTAATACATATTACTGATATCACACTGTACAACAAACAGCAGCTTTGTGGTGTAGTGAAGGACAGTATAATGGTCACCATCAAAATGTAGAAAAAGGTTAAGGGGATTATTTTGAACAACAAGAGAGCCATCTCACCTTGTTTATTGCATGCCACCAAGAGAGTGGGAGCATTTCTAGAGATCACAGTGTCCGTCAGCAAAAAGTAAAGAAACTCAGCCACGTCTCTCACTTCTTTCTGGAAGATGCCACTGTCCACCACAAACACAATCGCTCTGCAGAGATGGGTGAGTGGGGGATAGACAGACGAAATGAAACAAGGAGGGGGGGAAAGGATAGTTAGCTAGTTATATAAAGATGAGACAAAGATAAATACATACCAGTCAGGGGAACAGAAACTTCACCTCACTAACAGCCAGGAAGAGATTTACATGTATTATTCAAACACTAGTTGTTCAAACAGGTTTCCCTGATCTTACCTGGCTGCAGACTTGAACTTTTCCATGTATTGAGAGCGAAGACTGTCATGACCTGGGAGGTCTATCAGGGTCCAGGTGCTGCCCTGGATACATATAAAGAGAAATAATATGAGGGAGAGTGGACAGAGTCAAAACCATGCCATTCATGAAAACCCAGTATAAGCCACAACATGGCGCTTTGATGAATCACAGAATTTTGTATTTCCACAGGGTGTTTGCAAGTTTCATCAAGTTCACCACAGGGATCAATAAAGTTTCGTTTTTAAGACATTTTAAGACGTTCCCATGGCTTGCAGACACCCTGTTCCATTATTGTCCTTAACTCACCCTGTCGTTTTTGGCTTTGTATGGAGCACTGCTGTCAGTGATGGAGGTCTGTGTTCTCTTAAACTTTCCTGACAGTAGCTGCCGAAAGATGAAGGCACAATTATTTGTAAAGTGGGTTAAATATGAATCAGTCAGATAATAGTTGTGTATCTTGTGCCAGACAACGTGGCGAGACCATCTGAGAAGAACTCACCCGACTGAAGAGCAGAGTTTTTCCCGAGTCGCATAAACCGACCAGCAGCACAGCGCTTCTTACAGTTTTGCTGGTGAGAAAGTACTTCAGAAAAACTGACAAGAGGGAGGGAGAGAGCTGGTTACTACACCCAAGCACAAAAGGCCCGTGTTGTCTAATAACTATTTCAAATGAATAACTACCTATACAGTTTGTTTAACTGTAGCGAGAAATACTGACACATACACAGGCTGTGCAGCTGGCAGCTGTTAGCTTGAGCTAGGTAACGGTTAGGTAGCTAGCTTGCTAATTCTGCTAACGTTAGTAGCAGCAGGCAGGAAGTTAAACTGTACCAAGGAAACAAACTCAAGAGACACAGAAATGACTTTCTTCATTAAAATATGACCGTAGTAATTTAATGGCTAAACAGTGAACGACCTGCTAACAAGCTTGCGATCCAATGCCGAGGCCTAGTAGCTACTTAATGATAAACTAACTAACTACGTTACCGGGCCTAGCTAACGCTAGCTGAGCTAGGAGCTTACTTTAGCGCTAACTAGCTAACGGTAGATTTCTTACCCAAGGTGATGACAACGACCGCCACAGCGACAATAATTCCGACTATAAAAATAGGATCTTGGTTTTCCAGTTCCTGACGCAGAGATTCAATATATATTTCAAATGGATTTTCGGCCATTTCTACATCTGCTTTCTCTTCCATGGTACTGGAATCCGTGATGCTGTCCGCCTCCATCTGAACTGTACTGTCAAACTGCAGACACACATACGCCTCCAGAAATAGGACACGTGTGCTATCTTCAAATACATGCACTGTGTCTGATTTGCCAGCAGGGGGCAGTCTCCCCCTGGCATGTGTTTCCCATCGCATCAATTTGAGTGGTGCTGTAGGCCAATTGAGGAGCGGGACCACTCGGAGGGGATTCCAGGGTGCCCAGAAAAATTAATGAATAGTCTTATTTTTATTTCCCTCTCTAGATGTTAGCACACTGAGAGAATGTATGAAGATGGCTTGTTCATGGCATAGATGGATTCATGGCACCTATAGACAGTTATACAATTCTGTAAAAATTCATATCTAATCACAAATATTCTCAGATGGAGCTCCCACATTTGGGGTTCCTTGAAAATATTTGGGAACCCCTATTGTAGGGTATACATAATAAATCATTTACATATGAATATGCAGCTGTTATATAATCATAATCAATAATAATTTATTTATTTAGGCACATTTGTTGATTTGTAGTTGGCGAGGCTATGCTGAATGCCATGGGTTAGATTAGTCCCAATAACACAAAGTCCATCAAAACAAAAGGGCTTTGAGATGAAAACATAAATATGACCTTCGGGAAACTTGCGCTAAACCTCATTCTATTGGCTGATTTCAAGATCATAATATCATCTTTAATCTCGTTTTGCTTGTCAGTTATTGTCCCTTGGCTTATACGAAAATGAATTACAGTAATCTTATAAGAAAATGTAGAAGGGTACTACACAAATACCTCAACAAAACGACAGCTTCCTGTCGAATATGAGTGATGCCATAGCAGATAAAAAATACCATAAACCACGATAAATGTTACTATAAGCTCACTATTGAGTACTACATAAACGCTGCAAGTCCTTATAGGAATATTATAGGAACATTATAGTGATTTTTCGTCAGGGGCCAGATGCGCTTTTACGCACGCCGTCTTTCAGAACTCCAACTCCGTGCGCTTTTTACGCAGAGTGGATATTTGACTCCTCAGTCTTCGGCAGGATGTCAAACGTCAGGAAACCACGTTATTCTATAGGAAGGGGCTGTGTGACATTCATTCTGGGTTCTTAAGCAGACCAGTTCGTTTCTCATCTGGGCGACAGAATGACCAACTCATCATCGTTTATATTGGGATTTGCTTAGGCTTGCCTGCTCTGTTCTTCCTCGGATAGATCTGTCATAGCAGGATCTATCACTCCAGGATTTAACTCATATTTCTTGAATATCCGCGGATACCTCTATCAGGAGTCAGAGGGAAAGTATGGCAATATCGCTCTTATACGCGCTGTGCGTGTGGATATGTTTAATCTGTCTGTCGATGGGAACAGGGTTTATTTATCACTTTCCAGGAGTGACTCTGCAGCGCATCAAGTCGGAACAGAGTGGCAGCACAGGACCGCCGGGTACCGGGTCGCATGCCCAACTCAGGTGAGCATGTAGCCTTTTCACTTCAAATGTACTAGAAAATGACATAGAAATCAAAATTCTGTCTTTTTCCTGTTATTAGCAATAACAGATTTATTGGTTAGGGAAGAAATCACTATTTGCAGATGGAGTATTTGGACACAGTATCTTAGGTGTCAGTGGTATCAAAGTGTAGTATAATCTCATAGTACTTAGTGTATAATCTCTTTCACACTGGTTAGTGTCTTGCTCTCTTGACATACACATAGTGCCAGTTAGTGTATGATAGCACTGCTTATATATGATTTCTTTCACATAGCACTAATTACTGGATGATCTCTGTCATTCGGTTTTCTTAGGAACTGGTGTCAGTACACAGTTTCCAGGACCGTGACCTGCCAGGTGCACAATGGGACAGAAACCACAGTCCAGAGAGTGTTCCAGGGCTGCCGATGGCCCGGACCCTGTGCCAAACTCATCAGGTACCTTCAAAGTCCTCACCACAGCTGCTACCCCTTTATCACACTTCTCCTTTCCCGTCGGTTCTTGTTGCCATGCTGTGTTGTTGATGCAATGTTCTCAGTCAGTAATTTGTTATGGCACTTGACCATTTGTGTGTGTGTGTCTCTGAATGTGAGTGTCTGTGCAGTTAGTGACCATGTGCTGTATTCCAGTTACAGGACCCTGGTCAGGCCATCCTATAAGGTTGCCTATAGGCAGGTCACTGCACTGGAGTGGAGATGCTGCCCAGGGTTTGTAGGTGAAGAGTGTCGTGAAGGTGAGTATCTTCTCTGTCAGGCTCAACATTTCCTCTTGCCTTCTTCTTCATTTTGCTTGATGCTACTTTCTCAAGCATTGGACGAAGGGGGTTGTAGAAGAGAATGTGGTCTGTATCTAATTCTCTCAAAGACTGAAATAAAGACTGTGTGTTTTGCCTGGAACCATCTGTGTCTTTTTAGTGGAGCCAGGCAGCTTTACCCACATCAATGCCTTTTCTGTGTGATAGTGTGTAGTTGGGTAGATGGTTAATCATGCTACTGTGCAGCAGTTGGCCTCTACATACGATTGTAAAGTTGTGTTGAATTAAGATTGAAAGCGTGTTTTAGATTACATTTGAGAACCTATGCTGCCGTAAAACAGTTGAAAGGGATGCTCTGTGCTCTGTGGCTTTGTACGTAATCCTTTATATCCCTGTATTCAAGATGGTTTGAGTCTGGAAGGAAGATTAGACCCTCCTCCTCCCCCCTCTGTATGTGTGTGTGCACATCCATACTACTCTGTTGACCATAGACAAGGCAGTTTTGCCTGTCTCTCCAAATATCATCATGGCCATTAGAGTCAAATGAATGAATGAAGAAAGCTCAGAGAAAGAGTCCAGTGAAGAGGCTTCTAAAGTGGAAGTGGGCGGTAGTAGGGGTTTTGGTGATGGGGTTTGCTGTTCCTGGATACCACAGACCACAGACTCCAAGCCCAGTAAAGACCAAAATCTTCACCCAAGAGCGAGCCACCAGAGCCAGCCTGACTGACAGAGTGGGAGGGTAGATGGAAGTCTAACGTGGGGCTGCCTCAACTCCACCCGTTTTATAGATTTATATATAAAATATAAATACATTTGACAAACATGCCTTCACATATTGAATTTCAGATAGGTTCAGTATGGAGGCGTGCATATTTCCTGATAAGCCAGCAATAACAACAAGTGTGCTGCACTCAGTTACAGTTGTTTGAAGAGCATAGTTATTTCAACTGTTTGTGATCAAATTATTAATTTCTATTACGCCCATGAACTATTAGATTTATTTGGGTGGGCAATGCAGCAATCAGTGTGTCATTTAAAACATCGGCATGCCCTGTCCAAATTTGTCCAACATTAACAGTTACTTCAATGAGAGAGTTGTTGGTCATAATTACCACACCTTGTTCCATTTTGCAAAATTATACATTGTTTTACTTGGAGAGCCAGGATTTACCAGGAGTTAAGAAAACACACATTAATACTAATGGAATAAACACAGACATTATTACAAAGCCTTTAGAAACAGTTATTTGGCCACCCATATATATTATTCCACATAGAGATTAACACATAGCCATATCCGCTGAGTTGGTAATGCTAGAGATTATGGTTCACTGGAGACCAAAGTGGTTGCCGGAGTGTGAAGAAGTAATCTGACTGTTTATTTAACCTTTGCTGAAATGTATTTGCACATTCTAATGGCTGCAGCACAAGGAAAATCGCATCCATATGGAGGGACAGGAGGCCAGGTTGTACTCAATAAGGAGACCTTACAGACTGAGGCTGATGTCACTAACAGTCTGCTTCACATTCAGGAGTGGAGGAGGGATGGAGGGAGACCTGGCAGGGGTCACTATGGCAGAGTTAGAGAAACAGAGGAGACTGATGGAAGAAATGGAGGACTGGTGCGCAAGAACCGAGGTGTTAAAATTGGCGGGGGGAAAGGATAGCGAAATAACTATATTGAGAGAGAAAGAAGGGTGAATAACTGAAGAAAGAAAGAAAGAAAGAGAACAGCAGAAAAACAAGAAAGTAATGAGGGCAGAGGAGTGAGCTCTGCCTTCTCTCAGATGTGTGTGGAGAGCTTAGCCTTTTCGGTCCCAGAGGGTCCCAGCTGCTCCAAGCTGCCCAGGCAGCAGCAGGGCTGGTTCTGTGGGAAAGTGGCCCCACTGAGATTAGTGAGCGTGACACTCTTCCACCGGGCATTTGTAACATACGTGACCATGCTTAGATCGGTCTTTATTACTGGACATGACCATGCCACACGGAAACAATGACTGGTTTCTCCTGGTGCAGATTGAGCTCGGTATGGTTTAAAAAGGAATTCAAAGAATTCAGATGCAACTTTCTCAGTGGAAAGCTCTCTCCGGTTCAAGAGTAGGTATAAATTTAGATCCATATCTTGCATCCAATCTCGATTTCGACATGAGGTAGAATGAATTTTTCCCTTATTAGTAACAGCATTCTGTGTATGTGTGTGTGTGTGTGTGTGTCCCTGTCTATCCACGCCTTTGTGTCACCCAGCCAATCTGTGCATGCAATTCTGTGTAGCAGAAAACTGCTTCAAAGGGGCTTTAAGGCAGCTGTTTTATCAGAGGGGAGAGGAGACACTCTTACCCACCGAAGATGACATCACCTCTGATTCGGGTTTGACGGGATTCTGGCTCCACTTCAGAGGACTCTAAGATCCTCAGAGATGCAGAGGGAGGACACGTTGAGGAGACTAGAGTTGAAGTCTTGTCTGTGTCAATTGAAGAGATGCTTGTCCTTTCCCTCTCTACTCTGACACCTTTTCTACTCCGTACGTGACTTATTCTTTTTTCACCATTGTTCCTTGTCAAATAAAAATAGAAAACGGGCCATTTTAGAAGATGACTTTGAATAGGTGATTCACTATTTTTGTCTTTATTGAGGTTTAAGTGTTTGCTATGTTTAAACTAAGTGTATGATCCATGCGGCACCCTTTACACAGTCAGTCATCCTCTGTTGGGTTATAACTTGAAATATCTTGGCGCATGAGGCCACATAACGTTATTGTTGCAAAGCCTGACTTTGTATGTGCTCCTTGATGGAAAGTGGGTGTTTTCTGAATGAAACTCTGACCCATATATATATTTGACAGAACACGTGTATTGGTCTGGTTTGAGCTGGCTGTGTACAGTGCATCACAAGATTTACAATATACTTTCAGTGGACTTGTGCTAACACATGACGGAATGGAACACATTTGGGAGAAATGTGTTAGTAATTTCCCTGCCGTTGGCCCCTGCCCCCTCTCCACTCTGTCACAACAGTACCCCAATGCCTATCTGCACACACGATCATATTATCAGGAGGGATTGTGGGTAATGTCTGCGTATGGTGGAGCTTAATCTAACAAGAATTGATGCCAGGACCTCCCTCGGTGAAGTCTGATGGGAGCAGAGACCTTTGATCTTGCGCAGAAAATCAGGGAAAGAAGTTTAACAAAGTTTAACGCTGACTGTACTTGCACAGGATAACGTTTCAAAAAAGTTTCAATGTGGAATTTCAGCAATTAAGTGAAAAGGTTGCTAAATGATTAGTGTGTCAAAAGTGTTAACATGTTAATACTACAGCTGCAAAGTTGTTCAAGTCGCTTATTCCCCTCTGCAGCTGAGAGTCACTGGATAAGGAGGAAGTGAATGAACTGCGTTAAACTCCATTGTTGGAGGGATTACCAGAGCTGTCAGCCTCAGTATGTCATCCATTTTTTACTTTCTATTTCTTTGTGCCCCAACTTTCATTTCGTCACCTATAGTAAGTGCTATCCACACTTTCCTTCACTCTTTTGCCCTTGCCCTGCCCTTACATTTTCTTTGTAATGACTACCACTGCTGGGCTCTCAATCTTCTCTATGCTTTACTTCTTTCCACTTATCTCACTCCCTACCTCCTTCAGATCTCCCTTTCTCCTCTCCTTGGAGTAAAGTGATAAAACAGAACCATATCCCACATGTGCTCCTTCAGACCGCAATCATTACAGTGCAACGTAAGACTGATGTCTCTGTTACATCCCTGGTTGTGCTCAAATATAGGTCAGACAGTAACCTTTGACCCGTCAGGAGCTATGGGATAGCTCAGCTGTTGCCGGTCCTGGTTTGATCTGGCTGATGGATGGGGCTCCGTCCATGTTCCTGCTGTGGTTTTTCATATCTTTCACCAGCCTCTTGTTGGGTCTTCCTGTCTCCCCCTGTCTCTCTTCTCCTCCGTCCTCCAGTGTTTCTTAGGTCTGTCTCTCTGTCTGTCGGTGGTGGCCTGTAACAGTTGGAGCAATCTGCATGTTTCTGGAAGATCCTCTTTCTCTCTTCAGAAATGGAGAGAATGGAAAAGAGCGAAAGAGGAAGAGTGGAGAGATCATCATCATCATCATCAAATCATTACCTTATTTCAGTCATCCACCATATTTGTCTCTCCTCACCCAATTCCCATAGCATCCTCTCATAGCACGACGGTGACTGTACGTCTGTGCACCAGCAAGGCCATCCATCTCTATAGTAACAGTTGTGTTGCTAGTGTTTCAGCCCAGAGCAGTTTGTTGTCTTGGCTGAAGGACTGGGCTGCGCATGGTGATGGGATGAGTGGATGCATTCTGAGTGCATGAGAGAATGGCAGAGAAATAAGGTGCATGGGAGAGATTCATTGTCTCATTGTATTATGGGTATGTCTGCTGAGTAATAGCCTTTTGCGAGGAGGAAAGTTAGATGAATAACTGTCCCGCGTTGTGGTTTGGAAGTCATTATTTAGTCATTGACCATATCTCTCTCCTGCATGAAATGGTGGCACCGTTTGTTGAATGTAATGGGAAATTCCATTATTTGTCAAGTATTCCTTACTTAAAGCACTGCAAAGCCTCAATTCAAAGAAATGGTGTGTGGCCTGTCAGCTGGCATAATGGTGAAAA
>CABFOQ010023277.1:0-10652 GCA_900660455.1 Gephyroberyx darwinii
TTGAGTGTGTGCGAGCGAAGGAGCAGGCTTTCTTTGTCGCAGTGTGAAAGCCAAGATTAGAGATTTCGGTGGCGTGTGACATGAGGGAACAGTATGGAGGTCGCCCCAGGTTAAGATGGAAACTAGTCAGAGTTAATCCGCAGGCGATTTTCTCTCCTCCTTTTTTCTCCATGCGAGACCTTACATAGCGACGTGGTAAATGACCCTCTGAGCAGAGCGATGGCTGACCGTAGCGCTAACTTTTCTCTTAAAAAAGCAAATGGCTGAGCAGTTATCATGAGCTTTTTAGACTATAAAAATCGAATGTACTATAATATATAGTGTATGCTTTGTGCAACAATACAAGAGCATGCACGTTTCTGCTCCTGAGTCGTGAATTACCTTTTTATTCAAGTCATTTTCTAGACGGTTGCTCCTACCCAGCCTTACTTCAATTTAACCGAAACAGCAGCACTTCTCGAGGGAAATATTCAGTACACCTTCCACCCCTGTTTTTTTTCCCCTTGCTCTGATGTTGTTTCCCTTCCAGGTGTTTTATGATACCTCCTCACTTCCCTCCCCCACTTGCCTCCCTTGCTTCCTCCCTCTCTCATTAGACTGGTGCATCCAATCAGTATTCTCATCAGCAGCCTCCTGGAGGTTGTATCCTGATTAATGTCATTTTACATTATATATCAAAGCAGCGTGTGCGCTTGACAGGCTTCATAGTGGAGCTAAATAGAGATTTCACAGCTCACATATTGTCCACTTAGGTAAGGCAACAGGCTTAGTGGAGACTTTTAGCCTTGGGTTGGGCGGTGGACCTGCACAGAGACCCACTTCCATCCATCCCCTTCTCTGCTGAAGTCCAAGCCAGATTTCTCCAATCTAATATCACAAGGGATAGCTACATCAGATTTGGTGTATTAGTGGACGGGGTGACTTTTAGCCTAGAACTTGATAGTGGAGCTAAATAGAGATTTCACAACTGGTGGTAACACAACAGGCTTTGTGGAGTCCCTTAGCCTAGAGTGTTCTAGTAACACATGGACTGGCTATTTTGAGGTGGTGAGCCTTCAGCGCCACAGAGGACACATTTGGCTGCGGTGGTGTGAGGGTCCCGCAGATAACTGGTGGACACACACACACACACACACAAAGTGTTGACCGCTGAGTGACTGGTTAATCCACTAGCCGGCCAGGGAGGCTGATGTTCGCCGGCCTCTCCTCTCTCTGTCTATTTAATAATTCAGCACACCTGAGCAGAAACACATTTGCCCTATCAGCTCCTGTTTGGCCAGTAGAGCGTGGAGATGGCATTACAAGCTCCCAGTCTCTACCTCCCCCTCTGTCCTCTCCTCTCCTCTCCACCTCGCTCCATAGCAATAAAACCTCAGGCCTGGAATCTCTCCATCTCCTCCTCCTCCTCCTCTCCTCTCTGTGGACTTTTTACATTTTAATTTAAAGTCAAAGTCAAAGTAAAGTCTAATCGTCAAAAAAGAAAAGAAAAAGAAAGATGAACAAGATTCACATTTTAATCAACTTGAGCATCATTTCTGTGCCTGCATCTCCTTCCTCATTTCAGCGCCGGTGTTTCCTGCAGGAAATGTTAGTCAAGGTGGTGGTGGCTGACTAACCTGATTACCTAAATGAAGAACGTGTACACTTAATGTCTCTATCTTCCATTTCTATTTCATGTGCAACTCAATTCGATTAGTTTCAATTGTGTTTGAAGAATCAAATTCATATCCGCTTATGAAATACACCAGTTAATACAGGGAGGAAAGTCACAGTCTGCAATAGCAGGAAAGAAATAACTTGAGGTTGTTTGCAAACTTACGGAGTTAAATGCCAACGCGTTCTTTTGTGAAGGCAGCTATCTGTGCTTGAGAGAAACCCCGAGCGTCTTGTGCTAGGCTACATTTAAAATTGCCAAATATCGAGATAATTTAAATCAACAAAAATCGTCAAGGGAATCCACAGACGATGTATTCGACGATCACCCATCCCCAGGTGATTTATATCCCCAGGTAAGTAAATCAGCTGCCTTGTAAAGGCTACTTCCACAGTTCAACCAGGACCTACAGCAGATCCAGAAGGAACTAGATGTACATGCTTGTCCTCCATGCTGGCAAGCATTAAAAAGCAAATCCTTCTCAGAAGTGATTTAAAGGATGACACTGGTTTTGTCAGCCTAAGCAGGTTGGCAGGTGTTCTGAAGCCTGAGGGCCACGGACATTTCCTTTTCTCTCCCCCTGCAACGGTATTCAAATGTATGTAGTCTCCACCACATTCCTCCCCTACGCCTCTGCACCTCTTTCTCTTTCATTTTCTTTTCCCTGCGGCTAGCCAAGGGTATGAACTTGCTTCCACCCTCCCTTTTTTACTCGTCTTTTCACAAAACTCTCTATCTAGTAGAGAGAAATTGCTACCTTTTGCTGTTCTCAGCAATTTCATGATCTGTCTATATAGGTGGATGGAAATAAGAATGGGGAGGAAAGTGAAGAGAGTAAGGAGATTAATGCTAATATATGCACAAGAATCTGTTCAAAAGTGCAAAAGAATATATGAAATGAGAAGAATAGTTTGAAGGAATGAACACAGGAATGACGGGAGGGATGAGGAATGAAAGAAGGAAGGAATTTAAGACATGATGATTGGATATTGCTTGAATGGAGAAGAGTGCAGTGGGCTTCAGAGCTGAGTGGATCAAAGTGAACCAAAGTGCCCCTGATGGATGGAGAGGCTAGAGAGAGAGAGAGAGAGACTGAATGAGTGTGGTCTGGTGTAGCCTGGTGAGAGGCTGGTGGTAAGTGGTAGGGCAGCAGGAGGCAGTGCATCTGTGAAGTGGGTCCGATGGCAGCTGTAGTGAAGGGTCCTGCTGTGTGTCTCGTACACCTGAGCCATCCATTCAGTGCGCTGACTACACTTCCCAGGGGGCCAGTGGGCAGCTGTTCCTTCCTACCTCAGTGGTGCCATGCTGGCCTACCTGTGGCTGTGCAGCAGTCAATGTTCCCTTTGCTCACGGTGGCCCGTCCTCGGGGGAAATCATCACACCGCTGGCACAGGGCTCATTCTCTCTCTCTCTCTCTCTCTCTCTCTCTCTCTCTCTCTCTCTCTCTCTCCCTGTGTCCATCAGAACAGAGGCTGGTGGTAGTGACTGCAATCCTGTTCCACAAATGAACAAATGAAACGCCAATTGAATGGGAATGGAGAAGCGGCTGTTTCAATAAACACCGGGCCTATTCCCCACAGGGTCATTGATTCAATACATGCACAAGCATTCCATCTGTAGTGGCTATTTCTCAATATAAACTCATTAGGAGCATTCATTCCTTTAACAGATTTTGTGTTTCATCGGCTGTTCCCAAATCCTGTGAGGCGTTGTTTTGTTATTTCCAAGTGTGCTCTCAGACTCGGCCCTCTGTTATCTATGTCTGCACATCTTATGTAACAAGCAGGGCTTCTAGCATACCAATTCTGTTTTTCAAAACCCGTCTATTGTTGAGTCTGGATTATAATTCATCACTCGGCTGTGAGCTACTGCAGACACTCATACAGTGGGCTGACACACAAGGCCTGGTCAATTGTGATTCCCCATTGTGTGGGGGAGCAGGCAGGGAAAATGTCATATTACAGTCTGAAGAGAGTTATTGCTCACTTTGGTTATGTTCTCTCCTGAGGAGTGCTGCTCGGGGATGTTGCGGGGCACGAACACCTTTTGTTGAAATAGTGAATAGCATTTACACACCTTTTAGGGTAGATTAGTGTAATCTGTTATATCATTATTTCCAGTCGCTCAATATGCTTTTCGACCTGTGAGTCTGCAGATCTGTATGAAAACCATCTGAGGACAATAATAACTATTTTCATTTTTTCCCCCCCAGAGCTGTTTAAGCTTCTCTGACAAACTGTTCTGTCAACATGTTATCTTTATTTGGATTCTGCAGTCTGACCTAATGCAGCAATTGAATTTACAGAGCCATACTTTCTTTTCTTATCTATGTTTTGACAACATCAACAGTCTGGGAAGTTGGGAGGGAGGTTGCAACTGTTTTTCAGACAAATCTTTCTCTCTTTTGATCTATTTTGAAGTGTGAACCGCAAAGGACCGTGCCCTAATAAAAGAGGCTGTAACACTTATATATACGCCAACTTTCAACTTCAAAGCCCCCAGAATAAAGTCATTAAAGTTTTAGAAATCATCTTCCACCAGAAGTGCTCATCTTGAAAGGACTTTTCATGCAGAGCCTCCCTGCTCTTCAAGGTGTTATGTCTACTATTGTTCGCTATGTAAATGCGCGGAGGTGTTGCGTCTAATAAGGTACCTGTTATTACAATCTGACCCCAGCTCCAGCTTCCTGGTCCACTTTCTGCAGTGGCAGCACTTTTGGGTGTAACACCAAAGTGCTGATGGCAGGGCTACCTTTCTGCCTGCAACACCTGAGTGCTAATGTATATTACACACCAGGTCCCTCAAGGACCTGCCACTCCTATACAAGTTAATGGAAACTCAGTGTTCTTAATTACAGCATTGCTACTGGGCAGGAGGGCGTTGAAAGGGATGAAATACAGAGGTGAAACGGAGACCCTTTACACACGACAAATGATGGGTTTTGTTTTGTTTATTTTCATAAGCGATGATGGTTGAAATCCACTACTGCACTGGCTTTCCTGCTAATGAAATCATGCATGTGGTGCTCAACAGGTTGTTCATATTTCAGATAAACAATAGGTATTATAATAGTTTAAACATAGATTCAAATCTGTCTCCTTTTCTTCCATGCATTTTCCACTCCAATTATAAAGCACATACATCATTACTGACCATACTAAGTGTCAGTTATCTAAGAGCATTGTCATTTTTAGCACACTCCACAATAAAGCAAAATCCAGGAAGAGATCTCATTTTGTACCTTGTATTTCTCCTAGACACAAATGACACATATTTAACACTAAGATGACACTAAAGGCATTTTCTCCCCTCTGATCAAAACAACAGATCTTCAAATGATCTTAAATAAGTGTCTTTTAACTCTCCTGAATATGCCTCCATGCAAGAGACCATGAGATTAGATAAAGACCTCAAAGAAACTCAATATGATGTTTTATGACTCCTATGATTTGGATGCTTCTTCTCAAACATTCACAGTTTTCACATTCTGCTGCATTTTCCTACTGAAGCCATGGGGCCAGCAGCCATATACAGTAGTAGTAACTTATGACCATTATATATGTCACATGTTAGCATCTTCACATTTATCTCATAAAGTCTCAAGAATCCTTTCTATCTCTATTGTCTCCTCCTTGCTCCTGAGGGGGTTTATAGGAAAAACATTTGAAGGTGCTCACAAAATGACACATTATTGAGATCACCCCTATTTCTTAAGAGATGAAAAATCTGAGCAAAAGCTTTTTCCTCTGGGACATGCCTCTCCATGAGTTCATGAGTCAACCACAGACATTGGCTGCTCAGATAGGTTTTGTATTAGAGTATGATTTTTAGACTCTAGTAGGTTATAAATAACCCTGAATGCCAGTGATGGCTACACCGCTTTGGGGTATCTGCTGTCGGCGGTTCTCTTCATGAGTGAGCAGTTGGATGATTTGCTCAAGGACACCCTGACAGGACACTCAGTTATTGATGGACATGTTAGCTATTGCAGATATTGAACCTGTGACATTTAACTCATTGGCCGGTCTCTCTAACAACTAGCCCACCCCGCCCTGGAAAACAATAAAAATATTGTATAACACTACATACAAAGTTAATGATGAAAGCCAAATTGCCCCTGAACTCGTACACATATTTGCCACATAATTCACGGCAATTAATAAGAGCCCATTTAGGGTTTGATCATTCATATTGAACTTTATTGAGACCCTTGACAAGCGGGCGATGATGAAAAACCCTCTCCGCCACACTCTGAAGGGCACAACCGCAGAGCCGCGGTCTGATTTGCATAGCTTAGACAACAGGCAAACTGTGCAAGTCATTATCATATAGTGGGAGAGGTGACAGAGATGGACGAGGTGTGTTCCCTCCTGCTCCCATGGGCAACCTGTGGAGCCCTTTTTTTGATCTTTGATTAAAGCACCACAAGGCTGAAGGTTGAAAATTCCCCCCGCTGTGAAGATTGAGTTGTAGAAGGGAGCAGGGTTGCAAGTTACATTTCAACTCTAGGGGGAACAAACTGCACACACGCACGCAAAATCAATGAGACCTGCACCGTTACAAAGTGCAGAACACACTGTACTGTACAACAACAATGTTGAATTATTATTTTTTTCAAAGTAAGAAAATGCAATGTCCATAACGCAAGAAATGACAGGAAACAATGCAATGTGGGAATACACATATATAACATGGAGCTGACACTCAATAGTACAACATACAAAAATATAGAACTTACTGAATGTTACATGTACAACACAGCATGAGCGTGTGCATGGAGTCAAGCCAGCAGCCTTAGAGTAGAAACATGTATGATACATACTTTAGTCATGTCATGTTGTCATATTGTGTCATGTCATGTCTTGTGATGTCATGTAATGTGACGTCTGTGCCAGAATGTGACGTGCTGTCATATATGTTTGATATATAATACATTATGTAATATTTTGATGTGATATGATGTGATGTGTGTTGACGTGTCAATAAAGCATTCAGTGGTCTTGTCAGCAAAAGCCATGATTTCTCGAGTGATGAAGTAATTAAAGCTCAGTGTGTGAGCTCTTGGCCCGTTGTTTATGCAAAGGAAATTAGAATCTAATCATATTTGTGAGACCTGTTTAGACTTGTTCTCTCTCTCTCCCTGCCCCTCTCTGCAAACAGTACGTTATTAATATTGCAAGGCACGCCTTTCCGACCAAATCATGCCGCATCAGCCTCTTGAATTTCCCAGACACAATAATATTCATTTGATGTCCCACTTGTCGGGATGATTTGATTAAAAGTCTGGTTTATGAAATCAGCATCTGCTCTCACTTCGCAGAGAGAGCTGTTCTTTTAGTACTCAGTCCAGCATAGTATCCATCCTGTTACAGGAGATGTAATAACCACTATTGAAGAAATGTGATAGTGGCCATCATTGGCAGCCTGGTGAAAGAGTTTCATTCCTAAATGCTGTATATCCATTATAAGACGGGACTGAAACTCGAAATTTATCACTCAGCGATTCAGCAATTTAGATGATTGTGTCCTAAAAAGGTTAATTTTTGGTAGGCACAGGTACAGCAACTCAGTAAACAACACTGGTGATTCAATAAGCTAAACAGGTGTGTGCAATGTGATAGAGCTGGTATTGTTCATTTGAGCTGCATCATTATCA
Organism: Gephyroberyx darwinii; assembly: GCA_900660455.1. Classification (NCBI taxonomy): domain Eukaryota; kingdom Metazoa; phylum Chordata; class Actinopteri; order Trachichthyiformes; family Trachichthyidae; genus Gephyroberyx; species Gephyroberyx darwinii. Next base: position 7,311 of record CABFOQ010023277.1, read on the forward strand.
TCCAATTACGTTTTTGATTTCACCTTATCTGTTCAAATTACACCTATTTTGGGAAACTTGTCAAACGCAATACTCTCTTCGCCTACATAAACACTATAATTCAGTTACGCCATATTTGACTCAATTTCCAGGCTCCAATCTGCCTTGTTTTCTGGATCAAAGCATAAAGATGCAGGAGTAAAGTTTTGTTGAGTGTTATCTGTGATGTAATGATGTGACAGCTAAGGTCTGCTCTCTCACTTGGTGAAATGGATCACGGCTGGATATCGGCACAATTACTTTTTATTGGCCAAGCTGTCCTTGGCCGGGAAATGAGTATGTCTCTATTATGCACAGGGTCAACTGAAGTGTCCTTCAAATTTAATACACAACGTCATGTCGGTACACGCACACTAACACACACACACAAGTTGCATGCATGCGTATGGACAGACTCATACATAGAAACACAAGTGGTTGTGTACAAACACACACAAAGAGCACCACAAAAAAAACCTTCGGGAAGAGAAACCTATTAATCAATGTGGAGTGCAACAAAACACATCTTCAGTCTCCGAGTGTCAGTAATTGCTTTCAATGGAATGGCCTTGAAACAAATTCTCATATAAGGACACACACAACGGCTCTCCACTGATCCACACCGGGGACAGCATTGCACAGAAACTGGCTAAGAACAAATCCACTGCAAAGGAAGTAGAAAAGAAAAGAAAACAAATTCAAAACAAAGGATTGGAGAGTCCCCCGGCTGCCCCCTGACTTGAACCTTTTCTCTGTTTCCCAGACTCAAAGTAATTATTGTTCTGAGAATCAACACAGGGTATAATCAATGTGTGAAATCTCTAAATTAAAACAGTGTTGTTGTTACAATCAGGGATTCATTTGACCATCTGAATTTCGGGTGGTTTGACTTGTAGATGGAAAATAAACTTTTTATTGGGGTTTCTTAACTCTGTTTTCTCCAGTATTTACAAACACTATACGTGTAAGCAAAAAATCTTGTAAAACTGCAACAAAACTCAATAAATTGAATCCCAGAAAACACATGTCAAGACTTTAAGACATGAGCATAGCCAGTAATGTGGCAGCAGTGTTTCAACAGGGGGCGCTATATTACAATTATGCATTTAAGACAACAAGATCATGTCCCTCCATTTAGCTGCGTCTTCCTGTAGATTACTAATAGGGCTCTCTTTGGAGCTGATTAATAAATCATGAGATATGAAAAAATGTCTCTATTAACCTATCGGTCCATGAACTTGTGTTACAAAACTGTTGAGAAAAACTTCATATATTATCAAAATAAAATGTAATGCCGCCATTTAGGTAAAAGTGTGTGACTATTTCCCCCTTCTCTCTCTTTCTTTCTCTCCCCCTTTTCTCACCCAGGCCCCCCAGCTCGGTACCCTGATGGGCGTCTACCTGCCGTGCATCCAGAACATCTTCGGAGTGATCCTGTTCCTCAGGATGACCTGGTTGGTGGGCATCGGAGGCGTCATCGGGACCTTCATCATCGTCTTTATCTGCTGTACTACGGTGAGTGTTGTCAAACGGTCAAACCCACCTTTTGCCTCATCTCCTCTTATCCCTTACGGGGAGCCAGCAGGTTGTTCTGGATCATCCTGCAACCAGAAGGTCACACACTGAAAGGGGCATTAAGTAATCTATGGCTTTTATCGACCAAGGAATTGCAACAACATCTCTGGCTCAGCTTATGGTCGCATGTCATTGACACAAACATTAAAGTCACATTTTCACCATAGAGATCAGTAAGCTAGCTAATTAGAGCAGATATCCAACAGAAACATCTACTGAAGAGGTAATAATACTGCAATAATAATACTGCTTTGTTATTTGCCTTTTTGGCTTGAGCATTGAGGCCACTTGCCAGTCACTTGCTCGCAGCACTGGGGAGGACATTGGGAGTGTCTTGAAATTCCAATGGTTGGGGAGTTTTTATCAGGCCAGAAAGTGAATTTTGAACACCAGAAATCTAGTAAAGTAATCATTCAATCATTAGTATTGGTCAACAACCCTAACAACCCCCCACAGATATATTATGGTCATGTTGTGCTATGGGACGGAAACAACCGTAGATAGTTACATAGATAGATAGATAGATAGATAGATAGATAGATAGATACAAAGGCCTAAATACTAGAATACACAATAAACATGACGTAGAACCAGGATGTACAGCGGATGGAACGTACTTATTGCACCTTTAATCACCACAACAGCCAATGTTTTCTTCCCCGCCGTCTTTTAGCGAAACACTGACCCTCTATCTCCACCACTTCTGGCTGCACATACGCTGTGAAGCCTCTGAAATGCATGCATGTATGTGCGTGTGACTCTAGGTACGAGCTAGGAAATCAAATGCATCCTAATTAGACCTTCAGTGATAACTGAAGTGCCCATACCCTTTTTTACCCGGTCGACCCATCAAAGAAACTAAATCAGTGGATCCCATCAGGCGGTCTTAATCATACTAGTCCACCAGGTATGGTCATTTACAAGTGCGTAGGACTTCCTTGCGCGCTGAGATGAAGATCAAAGGTAGAATAAAGAGGATCATGCAAATGGTGTTTGCAAAGCACCACTTTTTCTCTTTAGTGTGTTAATGGAAGGCTTGGCGTAATAGGTTTACAGGGACATTCATCGCCTGTGGGACGCAATGTCTTTTTGATTGCTTACTTACATTAGCGAGATTTCAACCTCGCTCCTCTAATTATCCGAGTAGTAACCAAAATGGCACTTTGTTACTTACAATAGGTTGTTATGGTTTATTTCCGAGCCCAAAGATTTGATCTAGCCTAGCTTAACGTATTACCGGTATTGCTCATTCAAGAAATTAAACGGTTGTGTGTGCAGTCTGATATTCCTTGCAGTATTTATTTGGCTGAAATTGCTGATGAGAGAAAGTCAGTAGCATTAATCATCATTGCCCATGCTGGTTTTTCAATTTCATCTTAACTGTGTAAATTACACCTATTTCAGACAACTCCTCAAAAAGAAAATAATATCTTACGTTTCCACATTCAGGCTCCATGTTAGCGTACCAGCTTACACCTCCATAAATGCAGTAGTTCAGCCTGAGCTTCTTTCACAGGCTGTTTATGGAGTGTCATTGCCTGTGGGTACCATCTTTTTTTATTTCCTCATTACACCGGTGATGTTTGATATTCACTCTCCCATCGCTCCAGTTGTGCTGTGTAGGCACCACACCTTCCATCTGGAAAATGAACACGATTAAGGGATGATGGCACACTGTGATGTTCCTGTCTGTTCCTGTCGTGGTCTTGAGACCTGAATCACAACAGACATTGTCCCACAGGAGCCAGA
>CABFOQ010023279.1:0-13554 GCA_900660455.1 Gephyroberyx darwinii
CCCATCTCTATATGCTGCATCTGTATATTCTGCATATACGGATGATAGCCAAGAATAGCTTTCTTTGTATGCCCTTTTGGGAATCCTGCATTATGCTGCTGTTCATTTATTTTTTATGTGGCCTTAATGAGTACTCTGCCTTTGTGGATCAGAAGGATCTTCTTCTCTTAACATGTGCAGAATCAATTCATTTCCAAAATGCTATATCTCTGTTTTAGAGAAAAATAAATCATTACCTTAAGTTCATGGGATATCTCTAAAGTATGGAGGATCTGTTTAGGTGTTGGATTGTTTCAGCTGCTGCAGTCAGGCAAGCGCCTCCGCAGTCACGCTGCAAAAACAGAGAGACTGAGACGGAGTTTCTTTCCTCAGGCCATCAGGACTGTGAACTCTGACCTCACCGGGTCCCACACACTGCCCCTCTTATGCACACACACACACACACACACACACACACACACACACACACTTAGATATACAGGTAGTGATTACACATAATTTATAAAACATATTTCCACATTTTCATATATTATTAGATTTTTATTTATATTTCTGCCCTATTGTAAATGGTGTTTCTTGTAAATATTGTGCTGCTCTTTTATTGTAAATACTGTAACTTGTGTTGTTCTTTTGCACAATCCCGTTGAGCATTGCCACTTTTCTTTCTTTAATCTTGTTACCGTCTCATCAACTGTGGATATTAGTTACCTGCTATCTAGAGTGTCACTTTCTTCAAATGGTGGCTGTTTCATTTTTAACAAAGCCGCTCAAATCCTCTTAATGTACAAAGGAACGAAGTGGCAATCAATGAGGAATTTTAGCTATCTTCTTCTGAGGGCCGAGCCAGCTCCAGCCACTGTCTCTTCCTAGTGATCCTTTTGGTGCCACTAACTATTCTTAGACTGGATTAGTGTAATGAGGCAGCTATCTTGGATCCAGTCACCACAAAAGACTGTGGACAGATTAAGCCGCAGATAACGGCTTCTATTTGAGCCTGTGGCCAGCCCCAAAGAAACCCACTGTCATTCGTATGAGTGTGTACGCAGCAGTCTTTTAAATACAAATAGTCCTCCTGGGTGCCGGAGATCACAACTTGGGAACCCCACTGAAAGAAAATACACTATTATGGTGATTCTCAAATTGTGGTCCAAGAGTCTCATTTAGAAAAGGGTATTTCCTGATTACAGAACCAAGTTTGGCTTGGTTCTGTAATCAGGAAAACAGGAAAATGTGATGTGACAGTTAATTGGGTTACATTGTTTGTCTAAAAGTTTCTGTGATACACCAGCAGATAAAACCTATCTATCTATCTATCTATAAAGCATAAAATGAAACCCTACACCCTAAACATTTTTATGAGTGTAGGGTTCCTCCTCCTAAAAATTGGTTTTCCCTTCCCTTATCTATGCCACCTGACATTTCTTTAACCACCACCACCATCTGCAACTTGAAAAATGAACCTTTCCTCAAAATGGGTCCAAGACAAAACACATCAATCCAAACACACACCACATCAAAACAACTCAAGGGTGCCTGGCTCACTGCCTGCTGTCTAGATAAACTATCCTCTAGAGGCTTCGTTCAGATAGCAGGCAAATCCAATTTACTTTCATTTATTTCTGTTCTTTATTTCTGTGTGTAATTATAATCATTTGCTGTCATTACAACATTGGTTGTCATAGTAACGATGCAAGCCTGAGCACGCTGACTTGCAACAAGTGCAGGTTAGCAATATGGAGGTTTCACCGTTGCTCATTCTGAACATTTTCTAGTCGCGGTGCAGTGAGAGGAGGCCTCATCTGTCCAGGCACCGCTGTCCTCTTGCTGGCTGTCCTCCATATTTGTTGTAAAGCCATAAGACAGATACTATATTGATCGCCGGGGGGGAAATCAAGGTTACAAAACCATAAAACCAAAGTGGTAAATGGCTGCATTTATATAGCGCTGTTATCCAAAGCGCTTTACAACACATGCCTCTCATTCACACACACACACACCGATGGCAGTGAGCTACCATGCAAGGTGCTGGCCTGACCATCAGTGTCTTGCCCAAGGACACTTCGACATGTGGACAGGAAGAGCTGGGGATCGAACCGCCAACCTTGTGATCAGTGGACAACCTGCTCTACCACTGAGCCACAGGGGAAGGGGAAGCCCAACAGTGCAGCGAGCTCAACTCACACTCTGGGTCAAGATGACCGCCATCATACCTGTCCCCAAGAAAACCAAAATGAACCTGCCTGTTTGTTGATTCTGGCTCAGCATTCAATACCATAGCGCCCTCCAATCTTGTCATCAAGCTATGGCACCTGGGTTTCAACACCTCCCTCTGTAACTGGATCCTGGACTTCCTGACAGGCAGACCCCCGGCGGTGAGAGGTGGGCCTCACCTCAAAACACAGGAGTCCCCTCATCAGCACTTCAAGACACAATACCGTACCTGTTCGACTGCACATTTATTTGCTCTTCTTTCAATGCTTATGTGTATATATATAGTTACTTTTAATCTGCAGGACTTGTACAATAAGTATTTCATTGCCAGCAACGATTACTCCCTGCTGTACTGTTACTGCATATTTGACTAACCGACGCCTCTGCTCTTGTTGCAGCATGTGACGTCAAATACGTGTCGCATGAGGAGTGACGAAAAACTGCAGATGCTTCACCAGTGTTGCAGTTTGAATTTCAAACCTCCTACTGTATGAATGTGGTTTAAATCTTATCTCAAAGGGCCAGAGTCCATGTGTCTTTTTGCTGTTCAGACTTGTATATGATATGGGAAAAAATCAGATTTGAGCAGCCTGTGTGAACAGCTACAATCACTCTGTCAGCCTAATCTTCTCCTCAGCCCTTCTCAGTTTTGACTAAGGGCCAGCTCTGTTTGCTGATGTACGGACTTGTGTCTTCCCCTCTGCCTCTCACTGCCATGCTTCCCTCGCTTTCCATCCTGTATGCTATCAAATAAGAATATCAAACAATTTTTTTTATTGCTACTGACAGTCAAATGGTAAATCTTGACTTTTGCTTGTATTATTGTTCATGCATGCTGTTCATCAGCTACAGATTTGTCATAATGCTGGCCGTCCTTGAAAACCTTTAATTTCAGAGGGACAACCTGGTTGCCTTAAATAAAACTTCAAAAATACATTGTAATTTTTTGAATCAGCTGTAGATTTAATCATATTGGGGGGTTTTATGTTTCACTGTCTCAATTTAATTTTCTACTGGTTCAGAATCAGGCAGTAGACCATAATGCACCAGCTTTTGCACGTCAGGTGTTGAGCTGGTGTTGACTTGCATGTTAATGCGCTTTAGGAATGAACAACAAGGCTGCATGCGACGCTTCCAACATGATTATGAGACATCAGAGTGTGAAAAGGAGTTTCTAGGTCAGGACTCGTCTTCAGCGAGATGGGGGGGGGGGTATTAGAAATCCTTTTGACAGTACCCAGTGGTTTCATTGTGCAGCGTCAAAGCTCAGTAAAGGAAGTGGTCATATGATTCACTGAGGGAATGAGAGATGACTATTTCATAGCAAAAGACGCCAAAAGAAAAAGGATCAAGGGAGGGTGAAATGGGATGTTTATGTGAGGGAGGAAGGGGAAGGGGTGGGTGAAGTATGGAGTGAGGGGGCGGAGAGCATGGAGGGAGTGAGCGAGAGAAATGGAAAGACCACTAAGGAGCTCTGCACTATAATTTGTTTGCTCTTGAGATGTTTTTGCCCGAGACTTCACGGCTTTTATGTTTGCCCTACTCACCCATACTCACATTGATCGAGCTTATGTCTGGCTTACCTAACAGGCCAATGGACACCCCGAAAACCAACCTCAAAAGCATCCAAACATTTAAACATGTTGACTCTCACTCTGTAATGAGACATTTAATTTTCAGTTTATCCATGACGGCAACTTTCACTTCTTATTTTGCACTATGTTACACAGCGGTGTGTGTAGACAAGCAGCCAGCTGGCAGTGGCTGAACTTGGAAGTGCTAAAGCAATGGCCACGGTTGACTCAAAACTGCATGAGGAAGGCATGACATTTTCATTGACGTCTATTTACTCACGTTTCATTACAGAGTGAGCATTAAAATGATGAAGTAGGGCGTCCACTGGCCCATTAGGACTGTATTGGAGAGCTGTGCACCCTGGCAAGCAAGACATAAGCAGCTCTGTAGTGAAACAATTCATGAGATTTCGGTCAGAATCGATCGGTATGATGGAAAATGATGGGAAAATTGGACGCAGGATGAAAATGGTTATGCTTGAAGTAGAGGTTTGCCTGTTTAATATAAAAGGATTTATTAGGGTTTGCAATGGAGTACTTGGACCAGCAGTCACTAGGATGCTGCACTGCAACGTGACGTTCCCCTGGCTGCAGTCTAATGGGCGTGGCCGAGTGCAGGGTGACGCCTTCTGTGCTCCAACTTCCATTTGGCTCCTTGGTAAATTCCCACAATTGTTCTGCTGAGAGCTCCAAGTGTTTTTTTTTAACGGACGAGGCCAGTGACCGTGCAGCTAAATATAGCTTTTCTCATGAAACTCAAGGAGAGAATAAAAAAAGAGATCAAGAGAAAACCCTGCCTCTTAAATCCTGGCCGTTGATATCCAGTAGTAATTTAGATTCAGCTGGGTGCGTCACACTGGCTCCATGTGGAAGACCTCAATCTAGGTAATCTGAGTGTGACAGATGGGTTGCCTCCCACATATTTCATTTGTACGGATTGTTTAAAAGAATCCAGTATTATTATATTATTTAAACTAGGGAGAACTCACTGCCTCTGCCCTCTGAAGCATTTAGAAGCAGAGGTTTTGCAGTTTTAATTTGAAGTAGATCTAATTTATTTTATTTTGAAGTGATTGCAGCTGAAGCATTTGAAGCCGGGTGGGTGTTTTTATTAAGGGAGATGTATTTTGTATTTTTTCTAACCTGCACAAAGTTTTCTCTCCTCTCTTGTTTTTTTTTATCATTGTATTCCATCGCTTCACTTCAGTTTGATCACTGTGCAACTGAGCTAAACTAGTTAGTAAATAAAAGCACCAGTGTACTGCCGACAGCCCAGAGGTTTGCAGAATCTTGTGATTTCAACATTAAAATGAAACTACAAACACTTCAATTCAGCATGTTGGAGTGTAGGAGATTGATTCTTTCAGCATGCATCTCCTTCTCCCATCACATTCAGCGTGAGGCTTTCAGTAAAGAAGGGTTTCATTATCTAAAAAAGTTAAAAATAAATAAACTTTCCCGTTTTTTAAATTTTTTTTTATACATTTTTTTATTATGTTAAGTGTGACAGATAATATATAAACAACGGCAAACGGCTTTTGCAAGAGTGTGCGTCTATGACCCATTTGTGTTTTGCGCATGCAAGTGCGTGCATGTGTTCATTTGGATGTGTGATGTTTCCATTTGTGGCATTAGCTCACCGGCAATTTAACACGTTTACGGAGCGTTGAGTACATTTTGTTGAGTTGTTTGGATTGTTTCTTATTCTCCAGGTCCAATACGTTTTCAGGGGGGACTATGCATTGCACAAATTTGCAGTCAGCCTATGTGCAGGCCTTCTGCAGCCCCTATCATTTCTTGCAGGCTGTGGATCAGCTAAAGAATGCAAAAACTGCAGACATAATCATTTAATTTATCTGACATTAAGAAAAGCGTCATCTGAACATTTAATCTAATAATTATGAAGAAGGTTCATGCCGTGGACATTTGACCTAACTACATTATGCTACTGTGATCAAATGTCACGTAGATGGCCGGCTCTCCCCCACATCTGATGTGAGTATCTCAGACCAGTTGGGCTGCAGCACTGGCAGGCCACAGTCACCACCCACTCAAGCCTGCACAGACGCACATGCACACGCACACGCACATGCACACGCACACACGCACTTAATGATGTCAAAGTCTGGTGTGTGCAAATTCAGCGTACCATACTGCTAACTCCAGTTCAAAAGCCTTGTTCTATATTTGCAAACCTCAAATCAAAACTGAGCGAAAATAAATTAATTTTATTTAAGAACGATATAATCCATTTGCATTGCATGTTGGGAAATAAACACACAGTTTGTACCACTAAGATTTGTTTTATCATATTAAATTTTTCTGTTTTCCATTTCTTGTTTTGAGACTGTAACTATGATGAAGGGCTGTACAAATAACTTTTATTATAACTCATAAAATACCACATAACCAGAGTAACTATCAGAGACGTTTCCTCCTGCTTCAGGCTCGGCTCTTTCCTGCTCAAATCTGCTCCATTTTCGCTGACCAGAACGCACTGAAAGAATCCCACAAATCCCCTACAGTGGCCAGTGTGGGACAGCAGTCACAGTCATGTGTGACTATCTGGGAACTCAATGAAAGAAAAAATGTGAATAGGATGAAAAGCAAAAACTCCTGATCATCGAGGGAATTTTCAATTTCACAGGCATTTTTGCCTCAAGCCCCGCTGGGTGTGTCATAACAGTCAAAAGAAAAAAGAGTTTCAATGTTGAAGAAGCCAGTACGCCTTTCTACACAAACCTATGGGCCCTTTGGCTGATTCTGTCTATGTGTGCAATAGAGAACAACCCAACCACAGCCTTCTCTTTACAGTAGACATGCTTTTATAGCTCAGACTCAGCCTGCACTGATGACCTGAAGGCTTTGTTAGTGTTTCTGTGCATCTGCTGATATCTAAGAATAGCACAGCTCAAATATTTCAGCTAAAGGATAACATAGAAACCAATTAAATTCTCTTGAGTTGTGTAAATAAGGCCATTAAAAAGTTCAATTCAGCGTAATGCTGAGGTCTCTATATTACCTGATGCTCAACTGGAACCTACTAAAGACCATGCAGGATTATAGTAAGCTATAGTTTATGGGCCATTGCAGAAACCTAGTTCACACTGAAAGCGTCAAATTGTCAAAATGGTATTTTTCAACACAAATAACCAAGTAAACTGAAACCGAATGATTGAAGAAACATTTAGCAAGCGTCCTTCAAGGTCATTACATGAAACATTCATCTTGACATTCAATTCATCTTCAAATTCCATTTCCTGAAACTTCAGAGTGAATAGTGAAAAGAAAATGATGTGATTATCTTGGTGTTGTGTGACTGTGACTGTGTATGAACACATGAACACAGAGGGTAGTGTATATCTCTGCAGAGTCTCTATGTACCAGAATAATGTTTTCAGTGTTTTACTGAGTGTTCAAGCAATGGGGCATATAAAGTATGTTGTCCCTGAGGGAGAAACAAATCAAGCTAACTCTCTTATAAGTTGCCCATGATTTCATGCTTTCTGTGAACTGGCCCATTGAGAGCTGCGTTTTTGACTCCTACTCACTTCATCTTTGTTCAGAAAATGTGAATTCAGGTTTCTATGTAGGCGCTCAACCTTAGTAACTAACTCAAGGGACAGTTTACACCAGATCACCAGAGTATTGGTAATGCCTACTCACTTCTGCTTTTTTGGAACATGGGCTGATCTAAAACGAGTCCACATGCCGTGCAATCTGTTGGCTAGATGACATTTGTTCTTATTCCGATGAAAAATATACAGAAGGCAGAACGTGGCTCTCTCTCAATCCCAAACTTTGTTGAACCATTGACTCACTAAAACGAGTACATCTATGCCATTGATACTCATTACTTCCATTCATGCTGGGGTTTGAAAATGTCTCTCATATATAAAACATTTAAAGCTTTTGATTTTCATTCCAGCAGAAAAATGCGATCTGTGTGAGCTTGTAATGCAATGACAAATGGGAGGATGTGATATCTAAATTGGGTTAAAAGCAACATTCCTCACCTCACATCTGTCTCTTAAGCCTTTTCTCCTCGTTATCCTCGTGTCTGCGATTTCGGCCCGGAATTCAATTAGATGTTCTCCACATTTTTTCGTACAGTCTATATAAAGTTTCGTTGCTTGATCTTAACAAGCCGAAAGCACGGTGAGCTTACCAGATGCTTTAATGCAGATGATGGGCAGCTTACGGGAAAGGGGGTTGCAGTAGCCTGGGACAGTGGTTCTCAATCCAGTCCTCAAGTAGTACCAGCTCTACTCAGGCAAACCAATAAAGATATCATTAAAATGCTTCCAGGGGTGAAGCAGAGTATTGCTGAAAAGGAAAATTCCTATTCACTCAAACTTTCCCTATATGAGTCTGCCTTTGACCCTTTGTGTTCATGCCTACATCCCCCCTTTGCTTGAAATTGACTTTTCAGTGATGTTGAGGAGCTACGGTAAATGTACAGCAGACACAAAAACACAGTGAACATCAGCGTTGCTTTCTTTGAATTGCTTAGTGGCTGCCTTCACCGTCAGCTTCGAAGCCTGTGGTGACTTTACAGATGCCAGTTATGCCAGTCATCAGGCTAAATGCCTTTTCAAGGCAGGCAGCTCAGATGAGTTACAAGTGTTGGGCGGGTCCACCTGAGGCAGAGGAGGGCATGAACAACAATACACTTCCTGCCTCAAGGCGAAAAGTTGCATCTTATATCTTTTAATCTGCAATCTACCATTTTAATTTAAAAATCCAATCGCCTTATCAGTCTAGTTCATGAAGTGGGGCTGCGACGGAGAAGACTTCGTTGAGCGAGCTAGCGCCTCGGCTAACGCTACAGAAAAGCCGATGTAACACGCGAAAAGATGACTGGAGCTGCTACGAAAAGATTTTCTTCATTACCGCCACCCCAACAAACAACCAAGAAGACATTTAGGTCTGAGGAAAGTATGAGAGCAATACGATTCCTTCAAAAATACAAACAGTTACTGCTCGCTGCCACTTGGGCCAATGACTAAGTTACCTAGTTCAGCTTTAAGTTTCAATTTGTCACTTCCTGTTCACAGAGAACATTTCCCACCTGTGACCGTACCTGTCACCAAAATCTTGGGGCAAATAGGGCGAAACCGTGGCATCAAATCAGGGAGGATGGGGCGCTCTTCTCTGTTGCAGCCTCACTTCATGATTTAGGCTGATATTTTTACACAAAAATCTTGCCTGGTGCAGCTGTAACCACTAGACCAGTCCAACACACACACACACACACACACACACACACACACACACACACACAGTGGAGGTATAGTATTGGGGGTGCCATGTTAAAAAAGCCATCAATCCTACCTACAAAAAACACTCGGGAATGTTACAGAAATGATAACTGCACCAGCTGACTGTTATTGCCTGATTTCTGACATATAGTTTCCACAATCACATACTTCCCAATAAACCAAACACAAAAAATGTGTTTTATGGAGGGATGTACCAAGTACCAAGCAACTTTACCCCCCGAGTGATGGCAGATTTAGAGAGTGTTTCATGACATTTCTTCGCTTTTAAATGTGTTTTATTGAGCAATAGTTGACAGACATATAAGTTACATTTACACTTGTTTTACTCTGTCCACAGTATATTACGCCAGGGACCGCTTTTTATTTTCCAAAACAGTAATGAGACTATAAGACAAAAGTTGTTGTTGTTGTTGATCTATAGATAGTCCTGTTAACAGTAATGGGTTCTGGCCTCTGTACGAGCAGAACTTCAAACAGTCCCGAAGATGTTTGGACATAAAGTGAAGCTGTGGCGTAGTGTGCCCTCCTCCGTTTGGCATTTGTCGCTTATTGGTGATGTTTCAGGATATATCTTATGAAGTTTGACTTTGGAATAATGGAGCCTATGTAGGATGTTAAATTGTACGAGACAGTGTGTATATCATGTGTATATATTCTAGACAGCCATACAATAGTTCCTTAGATATCTGAATTTCTAAAGTCCTCCTCCCATTTCATTTTTATGTGTTCTGAAGAAGGTGAGCTGATCGTCATATACATTTGAGATTAAGTTTGATGGCATTTTAAGACATCCCTCCAAAATGGAGCGCTTAGCAGTTTCAAATTCCCGTAGATATTTCTGTGTATAATCTCTAAAAAAAGGTGTTTCCCGGGAGATTGAATTTTCCCTGTATTTTCATGACATGTTTTCTCGCAAACCTTCAGAAATGCGACTTAAATCACATTTCAAAGCACCTACCAACGTGTTTCAAGGGGTTTTTGCTGTTCTGACTTAGCAAATAATCAACTCATATCAGATATGTGAAAGCTGATGTGCTTGTTTGAACAAAGAGCATGTTACTGTGAAAAAGGTGACGCATGCTTAGTTATCTTTCTCTGCATGAAGGTTAAAGACACAAATAGAAACACATCAATCATTGAGGCGATCAATCAATCAGCGTAGGATTACGGTTTGCTTCTCAAAGGCACTGCCGCTGGCTGCTGCCTGATGGGATTTACTGATCTATCATTGACAGGTAGAGTTGAAATAAGTGGCTCTCCACATAATTGTTCCTACAGCGAACAGGATGACTTGTTTCCTGTGCTGCACGAGGTCTCCACATGAGGCCCGGCACTAAGGTTTTCCACTGTCATCTCCAGTTTACTGCAGGGCAGAGCCAGGTGAAGAAAAGTCCCACTCAACTGGAACCACCTTGCTCTCCCACCTTGGTGGGCTGGGCTAACCTGCTCACCTTTCTAACCTAACTGAACACAGAAAATTACTACCACAAAGTGCACGTTAGAACGATAAAGCATGAATGGTTTATCAGAATCAGAAACAGGTTTATTGCCAAATAAACAGCGCGTAGATTCACACCAACGCCAGACACGGGTCATTCCAGGGTCATTGCCCTGGTGTGAAAGGGTCAAAGGGTATGACTCACTCACTGATCACTGACCCCTTGATATACCAGGGTGGACATGTATGCCGAGCTTCTAAACATGTAATAAATCAATCCGTGTGTTACTATGTTTTTTAACTTAATTCTTAATTCTTTCAGAATGTTTTGTCATTTAACCTTTATTTTACCAGGCAAGTGATTAAATGAAATGATGTCTTGATTCATGGTGAGAACAACCGTTAGCTTCTGTACAATACCATTGGCTATCCTGGCTAACTCTTGCTGTTCCTGGATAGAAAAAAGAAACAATTTTGCTGTAAGTGATGGTGTTCCAGATTGAACATGGATGCTTGGCGCTGTCAGCCGCTGGCCTCTAGATGTAAGGTGTTGGCTATCCAATGAAGTCTAACCAAACACCAAGTCCTTTGGCCCATGGACCATTTTAGGAAGACCAAATTAAATTAAATGGAAAATCCCGAACTAATGCTTGAAATCTTGACTAGTGACCCAGGTTTCTAAAAAGCACTTTGACAGATGAAGGTAATCTGTTGAAGAATAAATCCCTTTTTTCATTCTATGCACAGTCGGTTCTTAGAAGTAGTTTAGACAGTGAAATTGGAAGGCATGTGCTTTAAAAGAAAGATCATCGAAATGCAGTGACTGTCAATGCATGCCAGACATGCAGGCACCTGTAACCACAAATAGCTTCAGATTTGTCATCACACAATAGCATCATGACTAGGATCAATGGAAATTGCTCAACAATCTGTCATGCACATAACAAACAACACGTAGTGTGTACAAACCTGAACAGTTAAAAGACCAAAAGGTTGAGACTTGCTAGTGTTTTGGATCAGAGTCCTGCGGCATGAGCTCACAGATAAATGTCCCGGCATTGTTGCAAAACTCCCGAGGATCATCGAGGTCCTTCATGGCCAATTCATGCATGCATGCATTCATGTTTTTCTTGAATGTCAATATGACTGCCATTTTCCCCAGTGTCTTTCACATGAACACTGACTGACTGAGGCTGCGGTGAAAGGCCTGCAGGGCCCTGGATGTTGGTCGAGGCTTCTTTTCAACCTCCTGAATGATAGACATGATGATGATAGCGACAATGATAGAGACAGATGATGATAGAGACAATGATAGAGACAGATGATGACAGACAGTCTTAGAAAAGCCTGGCTGAGAGGTGTTGGCAACCTTTCACTAGAGACCTTAAGCATGATATGCCTCTACAACCTGTGTGCTGACAACTTCACTCTCACGGCAAAAGCCAAAGTTTATTTTGACTAAAATCAGGCTGAATTACTGAACCAAGTATGACGGGATTTTCAAACACTGCATGTTTGATTACCTTGCACATTGCCAATTTTCTCTCAGACTCCCTCAATGAACGGCTACAACCCAGAAATAGAGCTGACCAAATTCAATGTGAACTGCGTCTTTAATAAGATCTTATCAATGAATAAAGGCTTCATCATGTTTAAATGATGGCGGGTAATGCTCAGCAAAAAGCTAGTCATGTGTCTGCATAGACCCTCCAGAGCCTATGCACAGCCTGTGTATATACTATATGTTACATTATGTTACAAGATGTTAGCATATCTAAGTTTATCCTGCCAGATGATGTGCTCTATCATCATACCGTATTCATTACATATTTATTGTGCCACATCTGAGAAAGAACAGGTGTCTTTCATGTCATAATACTAAAAGAGAGAGATAGCTTTTGTTTGCATTTTTTGTCAACTGGCTTTTAGTCACAGTATTATCAAGTTTCCCCTTTGAAATCAGTCAAAGGCTAGACTGAATAGGGAAGCGGTGCTTTCTACAAGTCTAGATAATATGGCAACACCCATCCAACTCCTTTTGTCAATACAGTTTTAAATGAAGCATCTCAAGGGAGACATTTGGTTTTGGCAGAACTATTTAACTACTCCTAGAACTTTGTCAAGTATACAAGTAGGCTTTTCTTCATTTGGGGTTATTCAATGTTGGTCCTTCAAGGTTTTCCAACTCTGTAATTACAGTATAGGCTGTCACTGTCAGCTGACTTATCCAGCTAAAGATGCCCTGGGTAGATGCAGATGCAGTTGAGTGCATGTATGATGCATATCTTTTTGTAATCCCATGGGCACGGGGCGAACACAAGAAAAACAAGAACAAAGCACATCGCCGCTTCTGTGCGCTTCATTTATCCAGCACTGATTCAAATAACTGCTCATCAGAAGGCTTGGTCGAACCTACGAAAGCCTTCCTGCGGGGGCAATCGCTGACCAATGTTCCCTTCAGAGCGGAAGCGCTGCTGCATGGAAACGGGATCCTCTCCAGAAATATTAAAAAAAAAAACAACTGCAGTTCGGTGATTCATCTTTGAATTGAACGGGCCTGAAAGCAGCATTCAGGAGCCACTGAGTCACACAGTGGAGGGGCTGACCTTAGATCAGATGACGGGGGCTGGAGTCGTCGCACACCCTCGCTCTGCACCGAGGTGACACCGAACAAGAGCTCTCAAGGCCCCCTTGTCTGACTGACTCATCCCCACACCCCCCCACACCCTCCACCATCGCCTGGGTCCCTCCGACGCAGGTCATGCATCTCTCTCTATCGTTGTCTGTCTTTGTTTCTTTCTGTTTCTCGCTCTGGCTTTCCTTCTCTCTGGTTTCATTTGCACCGTACAACCTTGACACATGTAAGCGTCATAACTGGGCAAGAACAACCAAGGTAGTACTGCAGTTATGAGAAACCTGGTTGAGATGCCAGACTCACTCCCATGTTAAACGGGTTACTGTGGCATAGAAGCGTAGACACATCTTACTGCTTTCAGACTCGCGACGTGTTAGTGGTACGTTTTGATGTCAACAAAAACAGCAGTATTGT
>CABFOQ010023282.1:6868-22433 GCA_900660455.1 Gephyroberyx darwinii
GTCTTATATTTGGGCTACATTCAGTAGTTTTCCTGGTTTCTGGTTTTAATCTGTTATGATGATTTGTATTTGTTTGTGAATGTGTTACGTGTGTGTGTGTGTGTGTGTGTGTGTGTGTGTGTGTGTGTGTGTGTGTGGGTGTGTGTGTGTGCACATGTGTGCGTGTGTGTTGTAAAAGTGCACTCCCAGATTGCAACACCAACAGTCATGCTAAATATTGGCTATTACCATGGGCAGGGAGGCAGAGGGTAACGTTTAAGCTGAACACAATATGTACAAAACAATATGAACAATATAATACTGTATGCTATTTACAGCAACTTTGAGGTAATGATAAATGATAAAGTACAAACAAAACGTAAGTAGATGTTTCATTTCTTTTTGCAGAAGCTAGATTGTGCAGCTTTAAAATCAATTCACACTAACAACTTATCAATATAGTTATCATAATCAACACTATCACTATCATCAGCATCATCACCAAAGTGTGCAGCTTGTTACAAAGAAGATGAATATTTATGCTTGAAGTGCTTTCAAATTTTTATCGCAGACCTTAAGCAATCGTTAAGCAACATTAACATTAATACATGTTTAAAGAAGCCTAACTGATTTATCATTAACTGGGAGTCCCACTTTGGGGAAGGCTATGGTACTTTTTGTGGTAGTTTGGGGTACATTTTGGGGTAGTTTGTGGTACTTTGTGGTTGTTTGGGGATGTTTATGGTTGTTTGTGGTACTTTGGGGTAGTTTGGCACAATTAGTAGGACCTTGGGCATCGTTCCAGACTATGGTTTGCCCTCGGTTTATTTTGTTGTGCTAGGCTTTCCAAACATGAGTAACTGTCGGCTATCAGATGTCAACATCTTTCTCCTTATACAAATAAAACTGTATGGAACAACGGTTGATCAGCAAACATAAATCGTATAGTTTGGTCAATAGACATGGTCAGTCTTCCACCTTTGACCTCATGGTAACAGTCACGTCACTCCACAAGCAAAGGTGGCAGTGTCCTATGATGCACCATGTGTCTTTGTCTTGGTTTCTACCAGGATCCAAAAGGGCGTCCGGCCATCCACAAGAAGTTGAGGCTGAAGACCAGCAGAGAGACAAGCTGGCGGCCATGACAGCAGAGCAGAGACAGTTCTTTCAGTGGTACTATCGCACAGAGGACCGTAAGTGCTGCTGCTCTTAATACACTGCTGTGATTGCAATTTGCAAGCCTTGAAGATATTTTGTTTTGAAGGAAAAATCAATTTAGTGTAGATATTAAGACTACTGATATGAGTCAGTTTAAAGACAGGTGTCCATTTTAAAATCTTTGTTAAGAAGGTACACTGTAGTGCTGAAGGGCTAAAGAGGTGCTTAAAGAAAAATTTCACCCTCAGATACTGTTATATCAGTTACTGTTATATCAGTTACTGTTATATCAGTTATATCAGTTACTGTTATATCAGTTAGTTATTTATTTATATCAGTTATTTATTTATATCAGTTACCTTTTTATTTTACCCACTTTCTCTCAACATATCTTGTCTACCTCCTTCAGTTAGTGATTTCCTAAATTTCCCAGAATATCCTTTGACTAACAACAGAGAATGGGAGTGAACTTGTTGCTGCTGCATTAACATTATGTCAGACAAAGTGGAAAGATGGGAAGATTTCCCATTGCTCCGACCTGGAAGTATTAACACATTCAGCTTGTTGGGAAGCCCTTGGCTATTGTTAGCTAGCTTCATTGGAACAACTCTTTAACAAGTTGCTTTGTCAAGCAAACAAACTGCAGCAGGTAGTTAATCATAAAAAGAGTTGATTGTGCAGAAGCATACTAGTGTGACTATAACTAGTAATTATTATTTTTATTACATTGGACAGTGGTTGTTTCACGGCAGCCATGTTTGATACCCTTATTTGTAGGTGAGAGATATCGGAGCCTTCAAAAAGTTCCCATATTTCCTATTCAGACTTACCACTACAGGGTTGACATCAATGTGTTTTTTCCAGGAAGGTCACATTTTCGATATCTCTCATTAGACCTGAATGTATCATCAGCTGTCTGTTTTACGTGTCGTGGAGAGAGCAATGGAGTGCTGCAGGAATGAGTCGGGGACATTTAACGTCATCACGCTGAACACAGACTACTCACTTATCCGCCTTTACAGCCTCTAGTTGTGTTTATACTCACGCTCTTGCAAAATATTCCAACTCAAACTTTCCAACTTGTAGATTCATCAATTTATAGTATTTTCAGTATTTTTAGTGGCGGTGACATTGAAGTAATGCGACCATGGTGTAGTACGTTTAAAGCCTAACGTTAGCTTTTGCATTTAAGCTTCAAAAATCATAAAAGTGGCGTTCATTTGTGAAGATTATCTTGCTGAACAAAACGTGTAAGTATCATAAACGTTTGTTTGCCACCCATTGGCTTTTTGTCAAGGGAACCAGGGCGATGCTAACTGGCCCACAAAAATACGTCATCCCAGCAGCACTCTATAGTGTTAGTGTTAGCTGTTGTTGCCAGTTGAGAAACTGGGAAAGTTGCACCCCTTATGCAAAATGCAAGTTGTCTTGTCACTGCGCCGCATTGTGGACTACTACTTTTGTTGAAATTTCTCTCCTGTTAAACTCCATTGCAGCTGCACTGGAAATATCTCTTCGTTTGGCAGGTTTATAATGGGAATATGAAAATACACAGCCAAACAACAAAATGGAAACACAAATACCAGCTACATTGCCAATAGCTGTTTTTTTTTTTTAACAAAGTGTTTTAGGGTGGTTTCTTCCTTTAAATTAACACTTGAGTCAGGTTCCAATGCTGACTTTGATCACCTCAGAAATGTTGTAATGTGGTTTTGGGTTAAGATGGTGTGTTGATCTACAAATTCAGTGTTGTCTTCTTCCTGTTATAGCAACCCCATGGAAGTTTGCAATGCTGGGTCTGTCCTTTACTTGCCTTCTTGTTGGCTTTCTGCTGTTGGGAATGGGCTCCATGGCAAACAAGTATGAAGTTTCTGTCAGAACAAATCACAAAATGTTATATTTTCACAGCATTGCTCATCTTTGCCTTGGATCTAATGTACAGTGTAAAAATAAACATATTTCACCTTGAAACTTGTTGTGATAGCTAGTTGTGTTTATTCCCACAACAACTTCAATAGGCCCCTGTTGGCTCTCCCACAGGAACAGAAAGAAGATCGCTAAGTACAAGGCAGCAGCTGCTGTGGCTCATAAGGCCGAGGCCGAGGAGCTGCCACTCGTTTTAGAGGTTAGAGACACCGCCAAAGTCGAGGCCAGCAGAGAATCAGAGAAGCCTTCCTCAGTGAACGGGGAGGTTGTTGAGCTCAAAGCGGGGAGTATTGTGGTGACATGGAAAGATGGCAATATCTCCAGCCTGTACCCAGATCCCGCAGCAGAAGCAGAGGCATTGGAGAGCAAAAAGGAGGCAGACAGTGTGGAGGACAAAGGAGAGGAAGCCTCAGCTGCTGAGCTGGAGACTCAGACAGGAATGGCAATAACGGAATGAAGAATTCAACACAGATTATAGGCTACTGCTCCTGCAAAAAATCCAATATGACTACGTTTGTGGGTTAATCTGCTCTCTGTTTACAATACTCCTCGAATTCAGAGTTTCTTATGCAGAACTGAACACCTAACATCACCCAAATATGCAAATGCTTCATTGTCATCGGGAGTGGGAGTTCCCTATTAGTAAAAATAACTGTAAATAATCATCTACGTCATATCATTTTATTACAAAGTGAGATGTACATTTGCAAGAAATTAAACATTGATTCACACTACAATCATAATTAAGTACTTGTGAAATATCCATTTGGATAGTCAGAAGATTTTAGACAGATGTTTTTTGTCAGAACCTTTCATATGTACATTTTGCTTTCCGTCATAACACAGTGTCATTATCCACAATTGGAAAATGGAAATAAACCATTTTTATCAAATGAGCACTTGTTTGTAATTGTTATTGTTTAATAAATCATTTACAGTACTGTTTGATATAGTTGTATAAGAAAATATAAACCACTGGAAAATACAAACGATGATACAATTTAACCATGTGTAGTGATTCTGATGGCCTAAAGGATGGCACCATTAAGTAATAAAATCAGTAACGCTGTGTTTCTGTGTTTCTTTTTAAACTTGGTGGGCTCTATATACTGCTTGAATTCAGAAGATTTCAGAAGATCTTAAAGCCCTTGAGCAGGGTGAGTGTTGGGGCCCGGCGTTTGCTCTGGGCCCTGGATGACTTGACGGTGACCACCTTGGCAGTGCTGGGGGCTGGCAGCTCCTTATAGCAGGGAGTGGTGAAGGAGGGTGCCAAAGAGAGGCTGACCAGCGGTTTCTCCTCACTGATGTAGAGGGCCGGTCCCGGAGTGCTGCGATCCCCCTCTCGTCTCGCCTCCCTCACTGCCTCATGGAAAACATTCTGCACGGACAGGAAGTCCAGACACGCCGACAGCTCATAGAACGAACAGCCGAAACGAGAGGCGAGGGCCGAGCCGTCAGACTTACTCACCTGCCTGAGAGAGCATAGTTAGTAACATCCCTACAAGTGATGGAAAGTTCAACACAAATTTGACCTACTGTATAATTTCAGTGAAATGTTGAGTCCCTTTGTCAGGACTTTCCACTGAACAGTGTACCACATGCCTCACATATATACATATATAGTACTTACATACATACTGTGATTAATGAAAATGCATTAACATTTTTATGGTCTAGCGACCTGTCAGTTATTCTCTGAAGGCATTCTCTGATAATAGAAATTAAGTTAACTACACGCTTCCATATCATAGATCTCAGTTTACTACAGAAGCCAATCTAGATTTACCTTGGGAAATGTCTGCATTTACTGCCCTGCTGGGAAATGTATACATTTACCATTTTTCCACATTTACTGTAACACTTACATGGCATAGGGAACAATGCTCCTGCGAAAGCATGCACTTTTACAAACAAGGGTCCTGCAACTGGATGGGAGTCGAGTGAAGAATTGGTTTAGGGGGTGCTCAGGGTCATGTGTTATAGTAAGTGCTTTGCGTATCATGGCTTTGTTGTTGAGGTCTGAGAGGTTAGGGGTGGGGAGACCTATGATTCTGGAGGCAGTGTGTGTAATACGGTTGAGTTTGTTCCTGTTGGGGGTTGTTAACATGGCAAAGCAGGGGGAGCAGCAGAGTAAGATGGGTTCAGCGACAGAAGGTCAGGATCAACAAGGTGCTTTGAGGTTACGGATGGTGGAGAGTCTTTGCTGTAGAAAACTAGGTTTTACCACCACATTTTATAAGGAGACGACACACACACACACACACACACACAGATACAAACCTGTATCTGTCCATGTCTAACTTGTTGCCCAGCAGGATGATGGGAGTTTCTGGCTGGATGGCTTTATTGTGGAGGGTGAGTGTCTCCAGGTACTGCTGGCAGCCCTCAAAGCTCTGCCTGTTATCGATGCTGTAGACCACCAGAAAGGCACTGGCCCAGGATAGATAGCGCTCACTGTTCACCGGACCGTCCTCCAGTTGGACAGAAACAAAAACAACAGTCATGCGTGTCTTGTTTCTTTGCTGAGCTGTGTGATTGTGCATTCATTAGAGAGTAGCACTGACTTTAACAGAGAGGACAAATATGGGTTTTTGAGGGCTGATACAGATAATTTAGACTTAAGTTGCTGATGAACAATATTTTGTGCAATTGAAAAATTATTCTAGTATTTCCCCCAGAATTGACAGAATTCTTGTCATGGTAGAAAAGCCTCTGAAACAGCATTTAGACCATCATGGGGTATTACATCTCTCCAGTGAAACCCAGACTAATGAAATCATTTTAGGTTTAGCAGCTCTTTCAGGCATGGTGACCCACCACACCTATTCAATGGTAGGGAAAATCTGAATACATTGCTGCCTATAAATGAAGAATTAATTTATTTAAAGAAAAAAATACACAATTGAACAATTAAATGAATAAATATATTTTAATATTTTTTTTATGTAGCTGTGGTGAGGGAGGAATCTCCATCACATCAGAGGCGATGACAGGGCTGGCTGATATCTGATTTATAATAAAAGGTCATTATCAACCCTATATATCGGCAAAAAGATATATATCGGTCTAACCAAGTGACAGCGTAATCAGTTTATACCTGGTCAGCAGTGTCCATCACTTTTACCACAAGTGGTTGCTGGTCCACAATCTCTTCTGATGAATAGATATCCTCTAGATGGCAGCCAATGCATGCAAACCAAAGTAACACTTTTCAGACGCCCATTTTCACGAATAGGCTATATCCGACTTTTTCTACAGAATTAAAATGATCGGAAATATTTAATGAAAGACAACCGCAATCTCACCAAGATTGGGGTCATATTCACCGATGAAGCGCTTTGTGAGGAACTTCACAGCCAGTGCTGAAAAAGAAGGGGAGGGCTTCCTGTTAAAAAGTAGCATTGACTGTCATATTACCTCCTGGTCTGAGGGTCTCAGTAACCGCCATGGGAAAACTACTATCACATAAACATTCCCATATGGCATCATTTAAAATAACAAATGCTAAAACCTGTAAAATGCAAACATATCCGCATAATGCCCAGTCCAAATCAAAAGTAAAATGAGAATTACTTAATTATGTATTTGGGTACTATGAGAAACATAACTAACAACAACAACTAACAGCCTCAAGGAGTGAATTTTGGACGCTGTTAATCTAAATGAAAGCCAACCTGATTTTCCGGAGCCCATTACGCCGAGCAGCACCAGATTGCACTCAGCCTGGCTTCTCTCAGGAACTGGAGTAAAGTTACAATGCTTTGCTTTCCCAAACATCAGAGACATTTCAATCCACGACATTAATTCAAATCCTTTACTTGTGAGTATATTTGGCGATATAGAGTACGAATGTGGATTTTAAAAAATCTGTATAGGTATAATCATAAAAGGTACATGGTTCTCTATTGTATCTCTGTCGACTGATTTAAGAAAACCGAAAACCTAAATATTCCAAATAATATGTGTTCTGACCGCGATGTGATAGTTTGTCCGAGTTTGTCCGAAGGATGGTCACTCTACCACTGAGAGAAACACTGGAAGAGATAAAACTGCCTCCTTCGCAAATGACGAACTGGTTTCTCCATTTAAGGGAAAGTAACGTGCAAACATAGTTCAAACTGTAGGGATTTGGTAAAAAACCTATGGCCTACTTTTTGGCAACGCCACCTAACTTCGCTGAGTTAAAATAACAATGCCTGACACCATACACGAAATATGTGGTGAGGCATTTCACATGGTGACTTTTTGGATTTCAGCCAGGATTCAGGAGCGCTTTTAATTTGCTTTGTCTATCCTGGGCATTTATTCTTTTATGGGGGTTTTTGCTATCACAATGTGGTGGGTCGGTGTAGCGGATTAGATGCAATTTACAGTAATAAAATAAATGCTGGAGAAATGCTGACAGATGACACAAAAACGCATATTATCACATCTAGAAATGGGTAGGGTTGATGATGGTTGTATAAAACCTTGTAAAAACAGGTAAAATGGAATATCTTATAACAAATTGTAAAACTATCCAAAAGTAATTGTCAAATGATATTCAGAGAAGTTGACAAATCTAGAGGATCTCATTGTTGATTACAGTGTTAACAAGTTAATCAATAATCTCTAGTAGATTTAATTTTGAAAGTTATCTTCTCGGAAATATTGTAATTCTTTACAACCTGATAATATATCAGTATAACCACTGACATAAGGCTGAGAAGTATATTTCCCAACATTTTACAGACTCATTGTGTTATAAAAGACGATGGCAGAGATGCAGAACCATTTACAAAACGCAGCAGGCTGTACACCAGGTCTTCAATAAATGTCTGAATGCGGAAATACTAATAATATGTGACCTCAGGGAACAATCTACTGTTATAGTTTGACTTTTTCAGCCGCCCAAGGACAAATCCTGATATTTTCAGCTGTCTCTGAGCTGACAACCAGACAAAGAGCTATAAATCGTCAGCACATTAAGTGCAGCCCCAGCATAACCCATCTCCTCTTTCAGCAGGTCAACATTGGTTTCTCCTTTGGCTGCGTGTCATCATAATGTACTACAGCTGTGTCACACGTTCGCTTACTATGTATAGACAAGTCTGTTCTAGTAACTGTGAAAACAAATAGCGAATACCCTATTGAATACATCTGCCCTGGATAGGCAGTATTATATGTGCCCAAAGGAAACACCAAGAAGATAACAAGGATGTGAGGTATTTTGCTCTTTTTTGACATTTTGTTCATTTCTCTGTGTGATTTTATTGTTTAGCTCTGGGTTGTAATGAAGATCTACAGCAGTGAGGTGATGGAGACCAGCAGCTGTGCAGGCTCAGAGGCTGACAGCCAGCAGCCGGGACTGTGCAAGCCACTGGACAGCCTGAGGGTGAAAGTACATGACAGCGTTTTTTTTGTGGATAAAGCCCTTCTCACTCAGAGCTGTGAGTACTTCAGAGCACTATTCCAATCGGGAATGAGGGAATGCCAACAGGAGGAGATCCATTTGAGGTGTCTGGGACCTCTGGGCTTTGTTGTACTGCTCCGGGTCCTCGATGGGGAGTGGCCAATGCTGAGCAGTGACCAGATTGTGGAAGCGATTGAGTGTGCTGCTTTTCTCCAGGTCCAGGCACTCACAAAGCACCTGATCAGTATCATCAACTCTGAAAACTGTTTACTCATGTACCACACAGCTACCACCTATGGTGTGTGGGAGCTCTCCCACAGTTCAGCGTTGTTCATCAGAGATATGTACTCAGACCTGCAAGAAGATGTTCACACCTTACCCAGCAAGCTGGTAAAATACATTGAGTCACTTATTCCAAGTACCTACATGGCGGTTTGTAGCCATTCACCATCAACTCAGCTGCTGCAGGATTTCCAGAGGACAGTCTGCTATTTGGATGAAGAAAAGAGAGAATGGAAGGTCCTGACTCACCTACCCATAAGCACTAGCACCACAATGGCAGGTGTGGCTGTCCTTGACAATAAACTATACATCATCGGAGGGGTGCACGATATAAGCAAGAAGGTAGTAGACACTGGCTTCTGCTACAATCCTGCAAGTAACACATGGTCCACAATTCCCAGTCCCCAGCAACTACGCTACAACTTCACTCTCATAGGTCACGAGGGCTGCCTCTATGCCATAGGAGGGGAATACAACAAGAAAGCCATGTCATCTGTGGAGAGGTACAGAGTGTCTAATGAAAGCTGGAGTTTTGCCTCTCAACTCCCCTGCCCTGCAGCCTCTGTGTCCTCTGCTAAAGCCATGAACAGGATTTTTATCTGTCTCTGGAAAGCCATGGGTGCTACAGATATACACGAGTATATGCCTGTAAAGGACCAGTGGGTCCTGGTCACCACACTCATCCGTCAACACAGCTATGGCCTCTGTATGGTCGCCCATGAGGACAATTTGTATGTGATGCGCAATGGACCCTGTGATGACTTCTTGCTGTGTGTGATGGATTGCTACAACCTGAGCTCAGGACAGTGGACGGCCATACCGGACCGGTATGGAAACAGTAAAGGTTCTTTGTTCACTGCTGTGGTGAGAGGGGACTCTGTGTTCACCCTCAACCGAATGGTGACCACAGAATACACAATAGAGGATTACAAATGGAAAACCAAGAGGGAGATGAAGGGCTTTGGGAGGATTGGATCCATCTACACATTTCTGATGAGGCTGCCTAAGGCCACTGTCTCCCTCATGGGAAAGTCAGGGGCTCTGACTCAGTGCCAAAACTTTGAGGACAGTTGACAGTCCAGGATTCTCTATGCAAGACTTTAGCAAACCATCTATTTTGATTAGCTGCTGTGTCCATGAGAAGAAAGAACTATTACTGAAATGATAAATAAGCTATCTCAATTGGTTTTAGTGAAGTTAATTTCATTTAAATAAATATACATGATCTTTGTGAAAACCAGTCCCAGGCAGATGTATGCACATTTCCTGTTTTTACAGAAAACAAGTCTTGAATAACAGTGTATTCCAAGATTCATTCTAGGAAGCAGAGATAAAGCCAGAATGGTGTTCACAGAGAAGTAGCGTTGTAGCATGTTAGCACCAAATTGTCAGTCACTTAAGTCATTAAGCTCATTTAGCCATCCAATCACTTTCCTGCTGATCACAGTAACAGGGTACCCCCAGGGTTCTCCAAGTTAAATTTAAGTATTTTTAAGACCTTTTTAATACCACTTAGAATGAAATTTAATGCCAACTTCACGGCCATACTGGCAAAAGTATGAAGGATATAATGGAAAATCAGTATGGATATTAAGCCCTAGAAAATAATTATTTACCAAGTACTTGAATTTAATAAAATGTTATTATAATACTCACACTGATATTTAATACACAATAGCTTTGTGAGCGCCCTTCACATGATCAGCGACAAAAACGCTGGGCGCTGGCGCTGCCATTCATTTCTTATTTCGCTAGCGTCGCCGACGCTCTCGGCGTTCTGCGCCCTCGACCCCCTGGTCTCCTGGCTGCGCTCAAAGTTCAACTATATTCAACTTTGACCTTCGCGACGCATCACAGCACAGCTTGATATCATAGCCGCAAAATAAAAAAACAATGGAGGAGAAAGTTGTTTTATGTGTGTCGGAGCATCCCGAGTTATATTACATGACTCTTAAATCAAACCACGATCTGACTAACAGGTCCGTGGCATGGAATGATGTCGGTTTAGAGACGGGACTACCAGGTTGGTTGACGGCTTACAGGTTCATATATGCTGCCAGTCTATATTCACTTCTATGGCTGTGCTAGTATGATCATTGGCGATGTGGTTAGCTGCGGTCACTGGCTGATGCGGGTGACGCTGATCATGTGAAAGTCTCGCCCAATCTGGCGTTGTCGCCGACGCTTTGCGCGGATCATATGAAAGCCCTACCCCTTAAAACGACACTTGCCCATTCTGACAAGTATATCCGAGCTAGCTTGTTAGTAGCACACTCCACGGTCAAGAGCGTCAATACACTGACGTAAACATTACCTGTACTGTCGTGACGTCCAAGTCAAACCAAACAGAGTAAATTGTAACGTTACACACACACAAAACATTTTATACATTTGACAGTTATTTATGACGTTACGGTATTTATTTAATCCTACGAAGGGACAAGAAAAAAAAATTAAGACCTTTGTAAACGAAATTCAATACTTTGTAAACAAAATTCAATACTTTTAAGGCCTTATTTTGAGAATATTAAATTAAATGCTTTTTTTAATACTTTAAAGACCCCGCGGGTACCCTGAGTAAACATATTTAAGTTAATACATTCAAATTATCCCTTGCAATCAAAAGTCTCCAAATTACTGTTAAGGGTCAAGAGATTTATAGAAATGTTCAAAAACTAGGTTTTGACATTCAAGTAGCCATTAAAATGACCCTGTGACGGTTATGACCTGTTGAATTCATCTATGTATTAACGTTACTGTGAATGGTGACATTAAAAGTGCCATTGGCTGCCCTCACTTGGACTGATTTGCATGAAATTTGGTGTGATCATTGTAAATAAAGGCTGGAACTCCATGTTGTGTAGTTATTTGCAAACCCGCATTTAGTTACAAGCCATAATGTGAAAGCAAAGACCAAACTTAATATTGGACAGTGTTTTCATCAGATGTAGTATGTTAATATCCCATTCAGAACACAACACATATTTAGTCAGATATTTTTTAAAGCTGGTATCTACAAGTGATATTGTTCAAAGCTGGTAACCAAGAGTGATCCACAATTGATACTGCACTGGTTTTATACTCATCATGATAGTCACAGATTTTCTTCAGGTTCTTCAGGTTCGTCAGGTTCGAACCAACCTAGCCAGCTATTGGAACCGTAACTTCCAATAGCTGCAGAAACGGTTGCTCAGTTAGAGCAAAGTGTGTACCAACTTTCATGACATTCCAGACACCACTTTTAAAGGTATATATTTTTGGAATTTATGGCACCAATTATACAATGGTTGTTTTTTGTTGTTTGTTTGTTTTTTTAAAGTTGTGTAATGTTCACTTGACATATGAAGGATATTTAAGTGATTATTGTACAAATAGTTCTAAACTAAATGAATGGTGACCATATGGATTGGCAAATTTTGCCTGCTTATAGTGTAGTGTAAACAGGTACCCTACAGGGTTGAACCCCTAATAATAAACCTGTACAAAAACAATAGGGTTTCATCCCTACTGAATTTGAGACAATCAAAACTATTCAGATCATTTGCCAAGAATAACTATTGATTGCTGCATAAAAGTCAGAGCAAATTCAAATAAAAAAGCATTCATCAGACACTTAATAAATTAATCAATTAGTGTAATAACATACTTTTTAGCCAAATTATCAATACAATGTCAATTAATAAATATATTAATGAACAAAATGTGCAATATGGGCAAGATCACATATTTGTAATAGCATTGATAACAATAATGTGCCTTTTCTTAGTAAAGGGACACTGTCCATCTTCAGGTCTTAAACTTAATACTGCTAATAAGTGAACTGACCAATATGAATTGGGTATTTCCCTCCAATTAAATAACAGATAGGCTACAGTTTAATTATGTTAAAGCGTGTGTATGTGTCTGTCTGCTGTCATGCCACACGCATCATCAGTTCCTCCAAGGCCCGTTCACGGTGGTTTTCATGGACAAGCAGCACTTCCTTTATGGTGTTCTGCTGGAAGCCCATCTCATTGAATTGGCTCAGTAGATGAAGAAACTCCTCAGCCTGAAGAATAAAAATATGATTTTTATAGAATTAACAGTGTAATAACAGCAATGGTCTGTCCTTAGTGACTATATAGTGTATCAAGTGTAGTCAACTCTACTGACTGAGCTGTTCACGCTGGACAGCTCAAACGGTAGAGCATGAGACTCTCAGTCTCAGAGTTGTGGGTTCAATCCCCACATAGTGTCAAGTACCTTTGTATGTCGCTTTGGATAAAAGCGTCAGCTAAATGACTTTAATGTAATGTATTGCTTCCAAAGAGACTAATTAACCTTTGTTTCAGAGTTCTGAAACATCTCCAGAGCCTCCTCTACCTGATCTTCATCATAACCCATCTCACAGAGGTGGTCACATGCCACCAGGTAACTCAAGATCTGCAAACAAACACAAAAGTATTCATGAATATACCTTTAAAGGGTTAGGATGATTAAGAGCACTGCTCTGCACAGTAGAATTATAAAGACTCCTGTCTTAATTACCTTTGTGCTTCAAATTATAAAAGCAAATACTAAATAAATCAGCCAGTGTGTAATTGCCCATCCCCTCTGCCCACCCTATTTTCTAATCTTCTCCTGTACAAGCAGGCATTTACTTTATGTGCCTCTTCCCTGCCTACCCTACTTATCTTCATGGAAGCTGTATTCTGGTCAGTGATTCATTCTGAGTCCTGAGGGGGAGTTGACACTAAGTGATGGAAAAAAATCATAGTACAGAGCAGGCTGTAGAAACTCTGAGGATCTGGGATGTTTTTTCATGCCCTCCTAGGACAACAGTATCTGATATGGAGAGCTGAAACCAGCTTGTTCTACCAGCCAAGCCAACAGTAACGTAGATGCCTGTTGCTAGCTGAGAAAGGGGCTTGAAAAGGGGCTGACAAACTTGTGAGAATTACGTAAGATTAAGCGTGTACATGGGCTCCTTGCAGAAAAATGTGTCCCTGTAGTAAATTACACAAACTTTGTTTTTTTTGTCAGAGTGGTGCATTCCTGAGATCATATCTTTTAAATGAATGTACCATTACTATACAAAGAATTAAAATGTTGATTGACAGTTTGAACTTGGACAGTTTGGACTTGTCACTAGTCTATTGCCACAGCAGAGGATTAGAGATACATCTGCTCTCTTAATTTAGAGACAGGCCTCTAATGAGCCTGAGTGAAGGACAGTAACCAGGAAAAATCAAAAAGGCATAACAGCTTTCTGGACATAGTGTGTATGTCATGGACTGACCTGTTCTGGGGTTTGCTGGCCTGTCTTCTGCAGGGCAATAATGGCAGTGTAGAGGGGGTAACCCCTGGCAGTGATCGCCTCAAGCAGCTCTCTCTCATCTGGGCTCAGAGCTGACAGAAGGTCCACTGATGAGTCTGGACCAGTAGGGGGCAAACTCAGGGTATGTGAGGCCGCGGAGGTGGGGGGGGATAAGCAGGAATATGGGCTGAGAGACTTTAGGGAAAGAACAGACTGTAGTGAGTGAATGCCCCTTGTGCATATATGAGAGTATGTGTATGTTTGTATGTATGATGGGTAAGATGGTAGGCATGCAAACTCCATTTTTGTGAGACGTAGGATGAGATTGGCGGTCACACGAGTAACCTTGAGATGCAACTTTGCAGAGAAAGATAATTTTAGAGAACATCCGCTTGCTAATCCTGATGAACTTCTAATAACTTGGCTGGATTCAGGGGCCTGACTTTACTCTAGCTATTTTTAGAGTGCACATCCCTAGAAACGTTTTAGAAATGTGAGTTGAAAAAAAGCTCTGATAGTTAGGATTGATTTCCTCTTCCAGCTGACACATAGTGTTTATGTTCATAGAAGCCATCCACTTAAAGGAAATGAAAAGAATGAGTTATTTGACTATTCAGCAATAAAATAACTAACTAGCTAACTTGAACATAAGGGTTAGCTAATTCTAAATTTGCTGTGGTGGGCAGTGAGGATATATGTGATACTGTGGTGATGTCAAATACTTTGCCTGTCTTTTCCAGTGTCTTTTCTAGTTATAGCATGACCCTGCCCTGCTCATGAGAAACTGCTCTGGGCTTTAGGCTGTAAAGATAGCCTGCTCCTGGGAACCAGGGAATACAGCTTTTGACTGCACATCCCATGAGAAAAGACATTTTTATCCTCATAAAAATAACCAAAATATTCTTACTTACTCATGAAAAAAATAGCAAAGATGAGATTTTAAGGCTCATGTCTCCTTAAATGATTCAATAAAAACTGGAAACTCATAACTGGAAAGTCATACAGCAAAGTTTTGCTTTTCTCATAAAAGGCCTTATTTATGCCTTACCATATGTGTTGGCTTGTGGTATTTAATGGAGGGGGCCCTGTCAACTGTATTGGCTCTGGTGTTGGGGGGTCTGTGGAGACTGCTGGTTGTCTTCTGGTTGTGTTGATTGGAGGTCTCCAGCACTGAGAAGGAACACTGGCGTAGGTTCTTTCTGCGCTGGTGTGGTAGGCTGCTCAGACAGGCAGGGGGTTTCAGCAGGTTTGGGATGAAGGCTTTCTGTGATTTCCTCTGGCCACGCTGACATAAAGTAGATGGGGAGTCTCTGCCCGAAGAAGCTTTTCCTGGCAAAGATGTCTTGACTTTCTCTGCAAGGCCTTCTCCTTCATCATCAAAGACTGAGGTGGCATAGTTGGTGCTCAGGACGGCCAATTTGAGACTGTGGGATCGCTGTCGAGGGTTGGGCTCCCAGAAGTCAGAGCTGTGTCGGCTGGCCAAGCGGCTCTGCTGGGGGCTGCTGAACATAAGCCAGTAGGGCGGGCAGGAC